>CM035105.1:12082696-12332696 GCA_020205505.1 Panax japonicus
GAGTTTTTTTTTTTAAATAAAATTTTGCTACTTGTAGGGCTTGAACGCAAGACTTGTAAGTAAATAATAAGAGTTCAAACCAACTAAGGTACAACAACTATTTGTTTTTAATGCAATCTTCAATAAATTTTAACTATATTGAAAATTATAAATAAGATATGTAGTTAATGTAGGTAATTAATTAATAATACTAATTTATAATACTATTAAAATTTTAATTGATTTAGATATGTAGTTAATAATTTCAAAGTATAAAACTATTAAACTAGCAGTTATTAGTTTAAGTTAGATAATATAATTATAAAAATTTAAAATATAACAATTATTAGATTGCAGTCCAAATCTATACACAATAATATAGATAATTTTATCCCTTAATTATGCAATCCCTACTTATTGTAGTACATTTGGAAAGTAAATTAATCATTATCCCTTAATTATGCATTCTCTCTACTTATTTGGAAAGTAATCAACCATTATCCCAATCATGCCTTTAGAATAATATCTAAAATTTAATACAATTAAAATTTTAATTGATTGAGATATGTAGTTAATTTAAGTAATTAAAATTATATTATTACTATTTTAGTGTATCAAGATTTTGCAAAAAAAAAAAAAAGCCTGCGGGCCGCCCGGCCCGGCCCGCCCAACCCGGCCACAGGCCTCACTTTTTCAGCCCGCCAAAACCTCGTGCCGTTTTTAGTCCGGCCCGTTTGGCCCGCCCGCTCTGGCCAGGCCCGGCCCGGGCCCGCCCGCCCGTTTTGCCAGGTCCTAATGAAGTATTAGCTATACATATATGTTAGCTTTGTTTATAAAAATTATACTTGGATTAGACTATTAATTCCAAGTATCTTGTTTGTTTTTAAATTTAGACTTGAAATTATTAATTTCTGGATTATAAACGACTTAATAGTGTTGATATTATAATTATAATTCCAGAATTATAATTCTAGAATTAATAGTCTTGATAGATTATAATCGCATGAATTATAATTCTGAGTTATTGCAACAAACATGACCATAGTATATACACATATAACGGTTGGGCATTTTAGTTTATCCGGTTGGCTTTTAGTTTATCCGGTTGGGCCTTTGGTTTGTATATTAGGATGGCAGCAGCCCTGCTGTTTCAAAATTTAAAAATAAAAATAAAATTGCTGCCCTAACACCAATTCGAAGCTTCTTCATAGATAACGCAGATGACGGACATTGTTTTCACTGCAAATCCAGGAATGGTGTCATTTGGGTCTCTCAGATCGGCAGTATTCCATAGACAAGTGAGAGCAGTGGGTTTCTCTCACCATTTCACCTTCTCTATACAAAAAACAAACATTTTATGCTATTGTGTTTTTAAATTATTATTTTTTCCTTGCGTATCAAGCTCATATCTTAAGGCTCAACGCATAAGATCGGAACAAGAAATGCATACATGATTTACGGTCAGTTTTATATTCTTTAATTGATGTATTGATTTGTCTAAAATGATAGATTGTTTTGATTCACTTCTAATATATTCATTTGTTTGTAGAAATCATTTCTTTGTTTGTTTTAACAAAAATTTACTGCTGTGAGTTGCAAAATTAATTCATATAGTACTAATGTTTCAATTGATTGGGCCTTGAATGCAACTCTATATGTTTTTTTATCATTACATAATCATATTCTCCCTCCGTTCTAAAATTAGAAATACATTTTGACCTTTTAAAGTCAATTCGTGAAATCCTAAGATTCAAAATTAATATGAAGTTATTTAGTTTTGATACAAACGGCAAACTAACTCTGAAGTACTACTAATTATATCTTTGTTGTTTTCAAAACTTGAATGAAATTATATCAATTTTGAGTTTTAAGATTTTGCAAATTGACTCAAAAGAGTCAAAATGTATATCTAATTTTGGAATGGAGGTAGTAATAATTGGGCTTTCCTCCTGTAACTTTGTTTCCCCTTCCATTGGATGCATTTTTTTTATATCGCATGACTTGTGCCACAGATTGTTTTTCTGTTTGATATATTTAGTGATTTAGTCATGGGAAGTTGGGAACTATATAAATTTTCCCCAACAACGGCATCCTGGTTTTTGAGAATTTTTACGAAGGAAGAATGGAATAGTGAGATTTGTATTTGTTGGATCATCCTAGTGTCTGAAATCAAATGGATGATGAAGAATCTCATTTGCTGAAGATGGAAAGGGGTACAATTCTTTATACATTTCATTTTCATGGCTAAAAAAATAATTAAATTGCTTGTTAATCCGTGTTAATTTCTGATACAAAGTTCCTCAACCGAACTCTACGGCTACATATATATTATGTTGTTGGTTTTTACTCCTGATCTTTAAATACAAAGATGTTGGTATTTATTTTGTATGTTATGCGGTTTGTTGTCTTTCTTGGTTTTTGGATAAGCTGTATCTTATCTTATATTGTTCTTGTGGAAAGAGAGAATTTGGTAAAATTTGAGAATTACAATGCAAGCCTTTTTTTATATAAAAAAAACTTTTGATTTGAATTATTGTTCTAAACATGGCCTTGCTTTATTCGCCTCTTTGGAAAAAGGTGCTTATGATGCATAAACAAAAACAATTGGACACAAAGGAAGGATGCAAATAGTGAGATGTTTATTTGTTCGATCCTAGTGTCCTAAAGCAAATGGATGATGAACAATCTCCTCCTCTGAAGAAGGAAGGGGGCTACAATCGTTTGTACATTTCTTTTTAATTGCTTAAAAACAATTAATGTGAGTTGTTAAATGCCTGCCAAATTTTGATGCCAAGTTACTTATCAAAATCTTGGGTTGTCTAATCGTAGTTAGGATAAGTATATGATGTTTTCTCTAGACTTCAGAATGCTATAATATAAATTAAGTAATGATGTAGGACAACTGGCTTTGGAGTTTGAGAAAGAGTTAGATAAGAAACGGGGGAAGTAGAAATGATCCGAGGAAACAATTATAATTCCCGAAGGATTGGAGTTGTTTCCCGAACAGCTGGGTTTGATCGGCTTCGGGGAAGGTCTTCAGGTTCGGAAATGACGGAAATGACGTCATGACTTTGGGAGATCGAAACTTCTTCAGAAGTGGCGTCATGACTTCGGGAAAACTGAATTGTTCTTTATTATTATTATTATTATCATTTTCTTTTATAATATTAGAATTTTATTAGGTGGAAAATCTTTTAAAATAAGTTGTTATTTGTTAGGATTTGTTTCCGTATCTCTAGGAAGATTTGTTTCCATATCTCTAGGAATTCTGTTATGAATTGGGCAGTTTGGACAACTAGGGCAGAGAGATATGATTTGGAGAGAAAGTTTTGTTAAGCTATATAACCCGGCTTGTGGGTTATAGAAAAAAAATCATTGATAATATTATTTTCTTTTACGATTGATATCGTTTGAGTCTTTGGTGGATTCTAGTTTATGTTATAAGAATTTACGTCGGTAAATTCTTTGTGCTTAACGTTCTGCGTCAATTGGTATCAAAGCCAAGGATTTTCCTTGTCAATGGCCAACAATGAAGGCGGAAGAAATATCCTTGTAGGGATGCCGAATTATGGGCGGCAATTGATGAGCAACGACAGTCGATGGCAAGGGTAGAAGCCATGATACAACAACTGTTGGTGCAACGACCCCACCCTAACGGCAACAGAGATGGAGGCGAGGGATTTGCCCCTAGCCACCTGGTGGTGAACGTCAACATAGATTAGTAAGACGAGAACCGTTCGTTGAATTCAGTGAGGAAGATTCCGATGGGGATGTTGCAGGTGGACAAAGAAATCCTCATCAACACCAAAATCGCAACCAAGATCAATCTGACTATAGAATCCTCTCAGACATACTATTATTTCATGGTAAGTTGCAGATTGAAGAGTTTTTGGATTGGCTCTCTAAGGTTAGAGTTTTTTCGAGTTGACAGAGGTTATAACAGATCGACAAGTTAATCTAATAGTGTACAAGTTGAGAAGCAGAGTTGTAGCATGGTGGGAGAAGTTACAACTGGATCGGCGACGACAAGGCAAGACTCCTATACGATCATGAAGACTAATTGAAACAATTTTTGATGAGTAGGTTTTTACCCCTAGATTATGAACAATTCATTTTTCGGAGTTATCAGAATTGTGCCCAGGGTAAGAGGACTGTGGCCGAGTATACAGAGGAGTGGTCTAGGCTGTCAGTGCTTAACAACTTGAACGAGACCGAGGCACATCAAGTCTCAAGGTATTTGGAGGGATTGAAGCTTTCTATCCGAGACAAGTTTGGACTACAAGTCGTGTGGACGGTGGAAGGGTCCAAGTTATTCTAAAAAATAGATCTTCGGAGCGGATATCATCAGATTCGGATCAAGCTTGGTGATGAATGGAAGATGGCGTTCAAAACAAAGGATGAACTTTACGAGTGGGTAGTCATGCCTTTTGGATTGTCCAATGCCCTAGTACTTTTATGCGACTTATGAATAAGGTATTACGACATTTCATCGGGAAATATGTTGTCGTTTATTTTGATGATATACTGATTTATAGTCACAACGAGGAAGACCATATGGAACAACCTTCGGGCTGTGTTGGAGGTTTTGGCCAAAAACAAACTCTTCATTAACTTTAAGAAGTGTAGTTGGTTGGCCGAATGTCTGTTATTCCTTGGATATGTGGTCAGTTTGGAAGGTATCATGGTTGACGAAGAGAAGGTGAGGGCTATCCGAGATTGGCCTACGCCTAATACCATAGGAGAAGTGAGAAGTTTCCATGGGTTGGCAACGTTTTATCGTCGATTTATTAAAGATTTTAGTGGCATTGTAGCACCCATTACCGAGTGTTTAACGGGTAAATTTCAGTGCGGAGAAGCGGCTGATATGACTTTTGCGGTCATCAAGGAAAAGTTGTGTACTACTCATGTTCTGGCTCTACTTAGTTTCGAGAAGCTATTCAAGGTGGAGTGTGATGCTAGTGGTATTGGCGTTGGGGCAGTTTTGTCTCGAGAGAATAAACCAGTGACATTTTTTCAGTGAAAAACTCAGTGATGCAAGGCGAAAGTGGAGTACGTATGACCAAGAGTTTTATGCTATGATTCGAGCCTTAAAACATTGGGAACACTATTTGATGATCATCAAGCGTTGAAGTACCTGAACAACTAGAGAAGCTTGAGTAATTTGCACGCTCGATGGGCAACCTTTCTGTAGAAATTTCCTTTTGTTCTAAAGCACGAATCGGGTATTCTAAATAAGGTAGTAAACGCATTGAGTCGGCGATCGAGTCTGTTAGTCACTATGCAACAAGAGATCATTGGGTTTGAGTTTCTGAAAGAGTTGTATTCGAATGATGAAGACTTCGACAAAGTATGGGAGAATTGTGCTCAAAAGCAAACTGAGGGAGAGTTTCATGTAGCTGATGGTTATCTGTTTCATGGAAATCAGTTCTGCATACCTCGGGGTTCGTTGAGGGAAAGATTGATTCGGGAACTGCATGGAGGAGGTTTGAGTGGTCATTTGGGACGTGACAAGACCATAAGTGGAGTAGCCGAATGGTATTATTGGCCTTAGCCGAAGCGTGATGTAGGAAACTTGGTTCGCAAGTGCTATGTGTGTCAGATTGCGAAGGGTCAAGCTCAAAATACATGCCTCTACTAGTTGGGAAGATCAGGTTATGGTATTTTTGCGTTGGGTCAAGTACCAGTGCTATTTGGGAAGATATATCGATGAATTTTGTTTTGGGTCTTCCTCGGACTCAACAGAGAGTGGACTCTGTGTTTGTTGTGGTTGATCGGTTCTCAAAGATGAGACATTTCATTCCTTGTCGAAAGACCTCGGGTGCATCCACGTGGCTCAGTTGTTCTTTCGGGAAGTAGTTCGTCTACATGGAGTCCCTCAATCTATTACCTCTGATAGGGATTCGAAGTTCCTTAGCAATTTTTGGATCACACTGTGGCGACGGATGGATACTACCTTGAAGTTCACTAGCACTGCACATCCACAAACTGATGGACAGACTGAAAATCTGAACCGAACGCTAGGAAATTTGATTCGGAGTATTTGTGGATAAGTCGAAGCAGAGTGATGTGGCGTTAGCACAGGCTGAGTTCGCATATAATAATGCTACTCACACTGCTACTCCTTTTGCTTTAGTGTATCGACAGTATCCTAAACATGCGTTAGATCTGACACGTTTTCCCAAGGTTGCTGGAAATAGTGTTGCTGCTGAAAATCTGACTGAGCAAGTTCGAGATATTCAGGCCGAAGTAAAAGCTAGGTTGGAGGAGAAGAATATGAAGTATAAAGCCGTGGCCGATACCAAGAGGCATTCAAAGCTATTTAAAGAGGGTGATCAAGTTATGGTATTTTTGCGAAAGGAAGGGTTTCCCGTTGGTTCTTATAATAAGTTGAAGCCACGAAAGTATGGTCCATACAAAGTAATCAAGAAGATTAATGATATTGCTTACGTGATCAACTTGCCAGCCGAAATGAACATCTCTCGTACTTTTAATGTATCCGACCTTTATGAGTTCTGTGAAAATGTTCCGCTTTATCCAGATCGTCACTCGAGGTCGAGTTCTTTGCAGGTGGGAAGGACTGATGTAGGACAACTGGTTTTGGAGTTTGAGGAAGAGTAAGATAAGAAACAGGGAAGGAGAAATGGTCCGAGGAAAAGATTATAATTCCCGAAGGATTGGAGTTGTTTCCCGAACAACTGGGTTCGATCGGCTTCGGGGAAGGTCTTTGAGTTTGGAAATGGCGGAAATGGCATCATAACTTCGGGAGATCGGAACTTCTTCATAAGTGACGTCCTGACTTCGGGAAAACTTAATTGTTCTTTATTATTATTATTTTTTTCTTTTATAATATTAGTTTTTTATTAGGTGGGAAATCTTTTAAAAGAAGTTATTTGTTAGGATTTTTTTCGTATCTCTAGGAAGATTTGTTTTCATATCTCTAGGAATTCTGTTATCAATTGGGCAGTTTGGACAACTAGGGCAGATAGATATGACTTGGAGAGAAAGTTTTGTTAGATTATATAACCCGGCTTGTGGGTTATAGAAAAAAATCATTGATAATATTATTTTCTTTTACGATTGATATCATTTGAATCTCTGGTGATTCCAGTTTATGTTCTAAGAATTTATGTTGGTAAATTCTTTGTGCTTACCGTTTTGCGTCAGGGAACTAATAATTTTACATGTGAAAATGATATTTCCACATGACCTCTCATATGAATAGTGAATGGGTCCCAAATCCATGTAAAAGAGACTCGTGTGGAAATATTATTTTGTCCATGTGGAAATATCAGCTTCGTATAAATTACAGTTACATGTGATTATGTTCCCAAGGATTTAATTTGATGTAGGAATATGCTAACATGACTCATTCTTTGAATTAAGGATATGGGGAGGACATGTCAATAAATATCAATCTGCATGCTTAGATAAATACTACTTTCTCCGTCCCACTTTACATGAAACACTATTTTTGGTATGCGGCATGAATTTTAATACTAAATACCTCATAAGCAAAATAATTGGACACAAAGGAAGGATGCAAATATTGAGATGTTTATTTGTTGAATCCTAGTGTCCTAAAGCAAATGGATGATGAACATTCTCCTCCGCTGAAGAAGGAAGGGGGCTACAATCGTTCATACATTTCATTTTAGTTGTTCAAAATCAATTATTGTGGTTGTTAATGCATGTCCATTTCTGATGCTAAGTTACTTAATCGAAATCTAGGGGGTGCTAATCACAGTTAATTCAAGGATACATATATTTGGATCTAGAATTTAGAATGCTATAATCTAAATGATAGTTATGTGTGATTATGTTCATGCGTTTTGTATGGTAATATATTAGAAAATATTTTACTTAGTTGCATGAATGTTATCTAAGCTGTTTTCTCAAGCGTTCTGCTTGCAGAAAACTTATCATTTGTTGTTGAAATGTAAATGTATCTGACTCTAGAATAGTGGAGCTGTAGTCTTATTTAGGAATTTTAGCGTCGAATTTAATTAGGGGTCAGAAAAGTTCTTAACATCATATGACATATTCATGTTTATTTACAGTTGGCTTTAATGGGATCTATATATTAACAGAAGAAAAGTTGCATGTTAAAACTGATAGACACTCTCAGATATTTGCTAGAAATATTTAGCAAATTCCTTTTATTTGTGGACATTTATGAAAATTCTGAAAGGGTATATAGTATTTACTGCTTAAAGACTTTATCCCACTGATGATATATTTAGTAATCTGAATTTGGGCATGAAACTTGAGATAATGGTGCTCCTCCTGTTAATTATTGCAGAGGTAGAGGAACCATGACCAATTTCATGTCAGGTGGATACTAGGCATACTGAGGGATAACTTTCTCAGAGGTAGAGGAACCCTTTTATTTTTTTGTTCCTAAACTGTCGTTAAGAAAAAGGAACAATCTTTTAGTAGCTCAGATTGCTTAATTTTTCACATTGTACATTAAATTTCTTAAGTTAAACAAGGTGGATTGGACGGTTTATGGATAAGAATGGCACCATTTGGGAGTGGATAAGATATCGATGGGGATACAGTTTTGTCTTTATATAAAGACACTCTAAACAGAGAAATTAGGGAACGAGAAAGTAGATTTCTTTCGTCTGAGGAGTAATTTTTACTAGTATCTATTCAATGGAATTGCAAATTTGCTTTCAATTCCATTTTCAAATCTTATAATTGAGCTGCGAAACATAAGTGGTGATGCTTTCAACTCCTCCTGTTGTCTCTACCGCCAGGGCTTACCATGCACTTTCAATTATAAATATCCACGACTGCGTGCTGTTGAATGATCTCGCACTAGTTGTTCAGCAAATTTTTTTTTTGGAAGAGGTGATATTTAATGTAAATTTTATTTTCCAGGAATCACGTGTCTAGATTAAGTCTGTCAGCAGCATTGTCTTACTATTTCAGCGGGCATACTGACGGTCTTTTAGTGCACAAGATGGTGAAAAAAATTCAAAATCCCCTGCATAATGTGGAATTTGTAGTCAACAAAATTTTGGATGGTTGAAGGAGAGGTACAATACACAACTATTACTCCAATTGAGCATGGCAAAGACATCATCAAGCATTGGATATGTGCAAGGAGATTGAAAAGATGAAGATACACTTGGCAGAGTGGAAAGCTGATTGCAATCTTGTTTCAGCATGCTTTTGGAGGAAAAAAGAAGCATTTTTGTTCCAGAGTGAGGGGAAAGGGTAAGGGAAAGGGGTGTTAACAAGTGCTTCAGGAGTGAATTCATTTTCATTCTCGGTTTGTTTTGTGTACAGGGGAGTGAGATTCTATAGGTAGATATCTATCATTTGCACTAAATTATGAAGTTAAATTTTTTGTAACATTGTGGAATATGCATTTATCATAGTCATACAGTGAGTTGTGATGTGTTGTTCCATTTGTAACTATTTTTTACTAATTTATTCTTTATTGTTTAGTCAACTCGGTTTTTCCAGCCTAAAATGCTACCTAAATAGAGAAGAAACATTTCATATTGCTTCGGTCTATTCCGACTCTATGCCATATGCATTAAATATTTTGGAAAAGCCACAGGTTACCAAGAACCTCAGTGTAGGGGAAAGCAAAATGTAAAGAGAACATAGTACTAGACAAGTATGGCAACTTGGCAAGGGAACCTTTATCCTTTAGGTAGATGGCCATTCAAAAAGAGACTATTTGCAGGCTAAAGCTTCTAGTGCAGCACGGCGACATCCCATATATAAGAAAAGACTACAGGGACTGAGGCTAGTTGATTCAGTAATAACATTCATCATTATGTATGCCTATAAGATATCTGATGTTATTATTTATTTCACCAATATAAACTTCTATGATATGTATGTTCCATTACTATGATAATCCATTTTGCAGTAACAATTTATATCATCAGATTCTATCGTGTGGGAAATATTATACATTGCAGAACCTGCCCAAAGGACCGTGGGATTATGTCTGTTTTCAGTGGCATGCTGATATCCTTAAACTTTTGGTAATTTTACAGTTTTGCTTGTTCTTCGAGTTGTTCCTGTTTCAAGAAATCGTCAGCAAAATGTTAGCACCAGACTCTGAAAATTAGTATAAGAATATTTATACTGGGTTAAATCATTTTAATGCAGAAGAATGTATTTTTCCAATAATAATAGCAACTTTTGATTCAGAGAAAGAAACAAAATCAATAAATAGTTACGAGAACCTAACCCCAGTGGGAAAGAGCTATGCTTATTCTCTTGTTGTGGTGGTAAAATCATATGATCTATAAGACAATGCATCACATTAATGGATTACATGTGTCTGACCTATTTCCTTTGAAATTGGTTACATTATGTTACTGAACAGAACATTCCTATATTCAGGGAAGGCAACATTTTTAAGTTATCTACTCGCATGGTTGGGATTAAGTTTCGAGCAAGATCAAAAAACCCCAATTTAGCTATAATTTCTAGCAGTACGGTCAGAGATTTCATATTTGGATCTATGATCCGTAATAATTTAGCTATACTCATTTCCATAAGTGTGATGAAAATCCAACTTCTTGTTATAGAATCTTTTAATAAGAAACTCACCAACTTCTTTTTCTCAAGCTCAGTTGATTGGTGTTCATGCATATGAAGATTGAAGAGTCAAATAACCAACTACTTTTATCGTGCTTAGTTATTGCCCGAACCTAGGGAGGTTATGGTTCATTTTCTTATTTTTGCACGCATGTACTTCAATGTCTTTATCGTGAACACTGAAACCATCTATAAGTGCCAGAGAAAGGGAGTTGCCAACACTAACTTGATTCAGGTAAAGTCATTCCTTTGTATATAAACTAGAATGGCCATCAATGACAGATCCACGTTCCTTTCATTTTTTGGATTCGTCTTGATTTAGTATCAGTATCAGAAATAAAAAACATCGACCATTTTTAAGAATTCACTTGTCAAAAAAAAACGTTCGTAACAAAAATATATATTCACAAATAAAAAGAAAATGATACATCATTAATACATCTACAAACTGGGTGTTTATTTTTATCAACTTTCTAAATCACTTAGGTGGGTTAAAATTATAAAGCTCAATTACTTGGTGTATTCACATTCAGTCCCTTCCGAAACTCGTATGAAATAAGATGCTATAGATAATTCGTCTGGCACTCAAAGCAAGTTTGAAGTCTTGAGAATTAACATTTTAATATAATTCTAGAAGGTTGTTCATAAAATGACATTCCAAATGCCTATGGTGTAGGAATTTTAGTTATAATCACGACCAAGTTGCAACTTGTACCAATAATATTTTCACCAGCAGCAATAAAAATAATTATAGAACTCGTCTCGATGAAGGAAGAACAATTTAAAGTAATCTCAAATAATTAAGTGGTTCCACTTCTTCCTTTTTATGGCAAAAGATAAGCAATCAAGAAAATAAATCACTGACCTCTGTCACGAAGAAGGCATGGAACCCATATGGAACTCTATGTGGTAGTTCAACAACTGCAACAGGATCAGCTGACATTGTCTTTGCATCAATTACATTCACTGATGATTTTCTGCATAAAACAGTCAAAGAAGATGATATTCAGATTGTAGTTACATATCAAAATCTTATTGAGTCAAATTTGAAGCCCAAGTTACAAAATAAAAATTTGTAAGATTAAAAAAACTGTATTTATAGTAATATACTTGGGCTAAAAGAGGACAATTTTGAATAATCACAACTCAACTCAGCTCAACAATACCATTCAAAACAAACTACTTTGTCCAAGGCTGAAATGGAATCCATATGTGAGCGTAAAAGTAAAAGGCAAAAAGAAAACTAAAAAGATTGAAAAAATAAATATGAGAAGAATTAAATAAATAATTTAAAATAAAAGAACAGAAAAGAATGGAGATTATTTGTGGTTATAGATATGTGCCAAGTGTGGGCTGTTTTTACTTTTTACACCCAAAATTTACAATTGTAACAGCATAAGTTGTCTTTGGAAAGTAGAAACCATGACTGCAACTATAGGTTACTTGTCATTTTTTTTGATAAAGTTGAAAAGAAGTAAGAGAAGTGATCGGAACCTGTCGGGATTCATTGTTTAACATTATAGGTTACTTATCATTGATGTAGCTTTCCACCTCAACCTTACTAATGAGGAACACCTGGCACGTGTCCTGCTGTAGGGACTTAATTCTTGCTTAGGACATAGAAAGGCATTGTTGTGATTCTTGCAAAAGTCACATTGGAGAAAATCCCCTTGATTCTCTAACCACCGAGCCAAATAGCCCTAGAAGTCCCAAGGCACCAAGCCACCTTTTTATGGTCACCTCTATGATTAATGGTCATGCTGCAAGCCCATAAGGCATCTTGGCATTGGCCTCGGACTCCAATATTTGTACAACTAAATTCGGGTCTTCCTTGATTACAAAGTGGGTTGCCTTTATGTTTACTCTAGGCTGTTTTTTAATTGTTGGGTCTCTTTCTATATTCTTAATGCATCAACATAAAATGTGATTAACTTTTGAACAGAGCCGCCTCAGAGGAAAAGGTAATATCCAATTTCTAAGAAGAGGTTTCCTCGTGTTCAAATCAACCATATAGAATAAATTTATATATCATGGTAATCATATCAATTATGTTTAGGTGGTAACCTCAACTACTGACTTCCAGTTATCATCGGAACTTGTAGCATGTGGAAGATGAGGAAAAAAAAGTAATCATATCTTTAATGCTGATATGAGAAAGAGGAAAATACCCGGTCTTCTCATCATGTACAAAATGAATCAAGTATCCATCATCTTCTTCAGAAGTAATGCCAGGTTGACGAGGAACAAAAATAGCCTCCGAACCAAATCTACCATCCCCAAGGTTAAAGATGCCTTGAACATTTCCTCCGACTTCAAGCTTAGTTTTTCCGATCTCCGGTTCCGCATGCAAATCAAATTTGACAATCCCAGTGACCTTTGTAATGCTATCCAATATGGTTCCATATACAAATCGTTGTTTCCTAAATTTGTTCAGGATAGTTAGCAACTATGATGTGAATGCTGATATAAAATGAAAAAAAAATCTATTGAAGAGGTTCCTACTGAAAGTCATGAAAAGCTTCTACAACACAGAAAACTAGTAAAGATTACAGATTCAATGAAGCAATATAACAACACAACACATAAAAATAGGCTTTCCCAGAGATCAGACTATAGATAGCCAACAGAGGGTGAAGGAAATAAGGACATTCAACATCCATAATTGTTTTTGTAATCATTAGTACTAAAACCAAACACAACAATATGAATGCATTGCAGTAATTTCCTTGCAAACAATTCAACCTAAACAAAATCCAACTCAAATAAGAACTAATTGTATTTTTTATATGAAAAAAAAGAAAGAGAGAAATGCAAACCTTCCAGTATAGGTCTCGTTAACCCTTGGAAAATCTACAGCAGATGCTGAGAGTTTCTTCTGCGAAGCAAGACCAGTCTTCATGTTGAATCTCATCTCGTATCTGACAAGTATATCAATAATCAGTAACATATACAGAACACAGTAGAGTGTCATGTGTTTGTCAGTCAGTTCCCTACAGTTCATTGTTAAAATTCTCGAGCTTCTCTTTCGTACTCCCATTAATCATATCTAAATCTGGATTCTCGAGTCGGCAAGTGATAAGAACAACTTCATCACCTTCCTCCCATGCATTGGCTGTTAAGAAAAATGTAACCAAAAAATAAAATCCACCGTGAGGATTAGAAGGAAATTAATTTTAAAATTTCGAATTATGAAATCCTTATATGAGTACCTGATGGAAATGGTTAATTTTTTTTCTTTTTCTTTTTCCTGTACAAGGCCAAGGAAGAGATTGTATAACAAACTGACTGCATTTTTCCTTTATGTTAAGTGAACAAGTTTGATTGCATTACAACAGGCTTGATAAAGAAATATCACTTGGAGATCAATTTCCATAAAAGAGCATCATGTGATAGAATCTGATGTTGAGCACGACATAGTTTAAGAAATATTAATATCAGATTTTATATTCAAATCACAGAGCACATGTGTTGCTCCATGAGAAGAGAACATGCATACATGTTCCATGTGTGTATTTGTGTGAGCAAGAGAAATGGAAGGGGGTGGGGGGCGTATAGTGAACAACTTAAGAAGACAGATGATTTTAAGAGGTGGCATTTTGAAAAAAAAGAAAAAAGAGAACATAGTGCATCACCATTATGGAATATGAAGCAATTTGGGAGCTCAAACCATTTGATTAGCATCTCGTTCTTTGCATATCGTGGAAGGACACCAAATCGAGCCTTTTTAGTAGCATCAAATGTGAATATCAGCTTCTTCTCCTTCACCATTTCCTAAATATTGTAATGTCATGATAAGTCAAGCTCAATGCGCTGAGTGATGAAGTTGCATCAGTAGCGTACATACTTACATATTCAAATAATGTGATACATCACATATTTGATGAGATTTCACCTAATATGCATGTCCATCGCACAACAAATTAATACATGAGAAGAGGAATGAGTCCCTTACCTTTGGTCGGAAGTACAAAGGCAGGTCCATTATAATTGCATAATTTTCAGTTATGGCAAAGTCATGCATCATGATAGGGTCTGCTAATGTTATTGGCACCGGATCATTCATGAAACCATCCTTGGAAATCACTCTGTATGTTATATACGGGGGTGTATGCGAATAGCCAAAGGTAAACATTTCACCTGCACGGAAAAGCATTGTTATCAAATGAAAACCTCCAGAATACTATTGGAAAATTTATGTTTCGGACAGTAGCTTTTACCAGTGAATGGGTCAACCTTCGGATGAGCGGTGAAGGAATGTGTCAGCCTCTTGTCATAATCCAGTAAACCAAGGGTCTGCAGATCTCCGTCTTCCAACACTTTAAGAACATCTGCAAATGGAAGAGGGTTAACATTTCAGTTGTGCACCCATAACTATAAATAAATAAAAGATAAAATAAAATAGAAAACTGAAAATTTTATTCATGGATCATGAGCAGTAATGCAATCTAAACAACATGAAAGAAGATAAGATAAACCAATGACAGAGAAAAATCTTACATATGGTTTGATTCCTAACAATTCATTCTGATGAACAGAAATCAATAGAGATAAAGCAGATTCAGAGCCGGCCCTGGGGCAGGTCTACCAGGGCGACCGCCCAGGGCCCAAAGCTGAGGAGGGCCCAATTTTTTTTAAAAATTATGTATGTGTATAAAAAAATAATTATAAAATATAATATAAAATAAATTAATAAATTAATATGGAGAATTAAAATAGACTCTTAGCCACACAAAAAAAAGAGAAAAAACCTTTCAACCCTCTCAGTTCATATTTGATTCACGGTTTAACTGTAAAATTTAAAATATTTTGTATTAACTGACGAGAATAAATATTTGATTCACAGTTTAACTGCAAAATAAGGAATACTTAATTAAAAAGTTGTTTATATTACACATCTCTATATCATAGATGCTAACAACTTGAGAAAACACAAAGTCCTATTTTAATTTTTGATTATGAGTTTTAATATTATATTTATTATTCCCTCCGTAATATGATAAAAAATTTAGTTGACTTTTTATGTATATTAAAAATATAAAAAATAAAAAAATTTATTCATATTTAAATTTTTATTTAATTGTATAATTTATTTTACATAATTAATGATATTTCATAAATATGCATTTAAAATAAAAATACGACAATTGAACTTAATATATGGCCAGGGCAGGGGCAAAACTGCTCTCGAGATAGTAATTAACCTTTAACAAAAAGATATTAAAGTGAATTTTATATAGTTATATAAACAAACTAGTACTAATATATAGTGAATTTTATATAGTTATATAGTGTAAATTATGTGTCTTGTGTTGAATACGCCTTCAAAAAAGTCACAATCCGTACCAAATATAATTATTTTGTAACAATCCTTGTGTCTGTAGATATGTAATAATCCTAGATATTTTTAAAAGTTAAATAAATTATATTAATTTTAAAAAATTAAATTTGATTATATACTTTAAAAATAATTTATAATACTATTAGAATTTTAATTGATTGAGATATGTAGTTAATGTAGGTAATTAGAATTATTGTTTATTATAAATTATTTTATTATTTTTAATATTTATTATTATTACTACTATTTTGGTGTAGCAAGATTTTGCAAATAAATAAATAAATAAAGGAAGAAGCCTGCGGCTCGGCTCGGCCCGACCCGGGCCATGGGCCTCACAATTTCAACCCGTCAAAACTCGGGTCATTTTGGACCCGGCCCGAGCCCGGTCCGTCCGCCTGTTTGTCACCTCTAAAAGGGACACTTGAAATTTTTTGCCCTGGGCCTTGTAAAACCCAGGACCGGCTCTGAGCAGATTCTTATGGTGAAGAGAACTAGCATACAATTTCTTCGAGGGAAAAAGGGAATAAAAAGAAGGGAAGCGGGATGCATGGAGTTCTTGTCTGTTTGGTAGGACGGATAGGGAAAGGGACAGAAGGAGTGGATGAATTCTTCCAGAGGCACTTTGTATATGTGTTCGACCACCTCATTTATAAATTAAATTTCTTTAATGCTGGATCATACAATTGTCTTTAATTCATTTTCTATAAACAGCTATACATTTTTAATTAAGTGAATCCTCCTTCCCTCATGCTCTACCAAGAAAAGGGAGGGATAGGTAACTTCCTTTCTCTGAAGATACCTTTTTACGCCTTCTACAAATGAAACATAACAGAGGCAGCTAGCTTACATGGTTTGTCAGCTTCTGAAAGAGCCAAAAGCTTCCCATTATGATATATCAGAGCGGTGTTACCTGGAAGAAAGTGAACAACAGTTAGTACTTTTGTCACAGCTAGCAATTTGACTAGTAGTTAGTTGGTTACTGGTTAGTTGTCCCTAACTGAAACCAAAGTAAGGATTGGAGGAAAACAAGTTTGTTAGATGTTAGCAGGAGCTTATGAGCTGTTAATCTGTTAGAGTAAGCCTATAAATACATGTATTAGCTAGAGAAGAAGTATGCTAAATTTTATGAATTCTCATTTGCCTTTTTTACTGAAATTTCTATCCTCCTTTGTCTAAGAACTGCCTATTTCTTTCTCTCAGCTCTCTCTCTCTCTCTCTCTCTCTCTCTCTCTCTCTCTTTCTTTTCACTCTGTAAGTCCTACTCTTCTCTTCTCAGTTCAGCTAATTCAGTTTTAGATCAAAGATCACAATTTCAGATTGTGACACATTGTTAGCCCATTGTGTACATAACTCGAAACAGGATGACATGGAATTGTGTTCTGAAATTTAGCGGAATGGCGATTATAACAGAAATGGACCCACAAGATATTTGGACTATAAAAGTAATTCTTGACCAACATACCTGTCCCATGTCCATATGAGAGATCCAATACTTTCAACTTTGCTCTAAGCATTTGCATATTAACCATTAGTAATCCAAATAGCCCCATAAGATCACCTATCTGAAATGACATAGTAAGTGCATCATTATGGACAATTAAATGAAATTAACTATAAAATACAGCAAATGGTCTACCCATATGGTTTATCCCATTTAATATTTTTTAGTTTAACATTTCATCACTTATAACAACAGGTCCTTTTATTTTAGTGCATTGTTCATAAACTCGAAGGTCCTTGCAATGGCCAAACATATGAAGCTTTAAAACAGGGAGTCATTCGGCCAATGCTTAAAATACAAGAGCTAAAATTGTTGCAGATATATCTAAAAAATGGAGCAATGCGACATGAATATTTAGTGAATTTCAATATTGCATATAATATTGCAGTTGCTTAAAATCCACTTGATAACATGAATTAATCGCGAAAAATTGCTAACTTCTAATGTAGCACATCTTTCTCTAGATGAAAAGATCTCATTATTTTTACTATTTTTTTTAGTTTCAAATGCTACACCAAGTTTAGGCACTTTAAAATCAGATACTTAAGGTTAATCAGCTGATTAATATTATTTCCATATTATAATTTAAAATTCGTTAGATATATAATTGGTAATTCAACTTTGCCATGATAGGGTAATTGAATTTGTTGCTTATTTTTCAATTTAATCTTGTGGTGTTTATATTGAAATTTATTATTAAAATTATAAAGCTAAAAAAAAATTATAATTATCAATTGATTGCTTAGATAATATTTAATCAATTTCGTGGTAGTCAGTTTTAATTCTATTTTGTAGGTATTGAAATCCAATATTAGTTGTTTTCATATTTGAACAAATATGAAGTACTGTGGAAGGAAGATGATTCGGGAGAATACCAATTTAAAGTTACGGATGTATACCTTCATAAACTTAGCTCCTCGAAAAGCCTCTTCTTGTTTAAGACGAGATGTCCTTACATAGCGAGAGACATATGTAGCATTTCCATCTTTGATGCGTAGTCCATGAATCATGCTGCATAAACCGCAAAAGAGACGAGCAAACCATTAGTTGCTATTAATGTGGAATTGCAAAAAAAAAACTATAATGAACTGAGATGTAGATAGCAAAGCGTATAATTATAAAAATCTTAAAGTAAATCCATATTATCTATCATTAAGTAGGCGTCCTAGTATACAAGAGGCTAAATCCAAGGAACATTCTGGATGTTCCCCAAAACAAGTAAATTTATTATCCTTTGAGCTCCTGGTTCAAACACTTCCCTTATACCGTCAAGTATAAGTTATGTTATCTCATTTAGTCATTTATGCCTTTCCTTCAAAGAACTCAGACTAGAAATAGGTTGGGTGTATCTGAAATATACATAGTTTGGTCCTCAATCCATGTACTGGCATGAAAATAGCTTTGAATAAAATGTTCTACATAGACTAGATCATACACATTCAATGAAACTAAATCAATAAAATACTATGAAGGATCTCCATATATTCAGTATATCCACGTCATCCCTTTTTCAGTACACGACCAGCCACAACTTATCAATAGCAGTTCTAAGGATCAAGTAAGAGTGGTGATTCAGCATAGCCTTGATAGTTGGCCAATTTTTGGCTTAATTTAGACTAAGAAGACATGACTCAATGACTATAAACTATCAACATAAAGCAATAGTGAAGCATATTTAGTCATAGCAAAATTCAGAGAGAAGAAGAAAAGTTAAGAATCTAGCAAATGTTCATTTAGTCAGAATCCCAGGTATTTTCTCCTCCAATTATTTGGTTTCCTTGGAGATTAACCTGTTACGGTATCTTCAAATTGAGTAATGCTACGGTGACAAAAGATGGCTACAAAATGATGTATCAGATTACAATTAGTGGATGTTCCGCTATACATGGGTGGGTCTAATGATTATAACCAATAACTATCATCCACATCATTTTGTATACTCTTTTTGTATCCAATCTTTTGTCACCAAAGCATTATTGCTTCAAATTTATAAATTTTGGATGGATTCATACGGATGAGTAACTATCCACTTTGATTGACTATTTATTGCAACCACCTAGTGATATGATATTTCATTTGAAGACCAGACCCTCCAAAAAGAGCCCAGTTGTGTGAAGACCTTTTAAATTACCCCTAACATAATAGATCCGGTATTCAAAAGTTGCACTCCCATTTGTGAAATAGGCAGAAATCAGTAGGCAATCAACTAATTGCAATTAAAATCATCAACTTTAATACCGTTAAGAGTATGACACTACGTTTTCCTTTATTTCATTTTTGTTTTGGTTAAAGGGTTATAGTGGGGCAGGGGACTTGCCGCTCAGTAAATATATAAATGATATTCATGTGTTGGAATTAATCTACTACATACAGAGACACGTCTATTGTAGAGTTAAAACAGATAGGATATTGAAGTGAAATACTCAAAGTCCTCCTACATTACTGCTTGAATTAAAAATATGTACTCCCAGTTGCAGAAGAAGGCAGGAAACTTACCCATCTCCATCAAACCTGCATGGTTCAAAGAAGAAAGTAAGTATATTGAAAACTCAGTTCAAAGGAACATCATTAGTCAACCCCAGCCCACATTTTGAAATATAAAAAAAACATAATACAAGGCAGGGATCTTTAAAAAGAGATTAGAGAAGAAGCACAAGATTGAGACTTACTTTTATATCATATTGAGTGATTACATTTAAAGGGACAATATATTAGTTTATTTTTTAGAATAGATTGGCAGAAAAAGGATGTACCAGTGATAGCCAGCAACTGGGGCAAATTTTGGATTTGGGCCAACCCTGACAAACTCACCATTCAGACAATCCTGCAATAGAGAGTTTTGAATTTCATATCAACTGAGAAATCAGGTAAAAAGTAAAACTATAGCTCAAGCACCATAGTGGGAATAGGATTTTACAAAATCAAGCTATATTTGCAAGAAAAAAGAAATAGCCAATTCATTGTAAAAGGCGCATCAATACAAAATTACATCAATAGACATATACACGTACATAAATATATACATCTGTGGTTACAGATGTTGTTAGTTGCATGTGGATGTAATCCTAGAATGAACCACATAAAAATTTGTGCCAGAATTTTTATAAATTTATTTTAAATTTCATCTTCCCCACTCTGTTGTAAAATGGTTAATCTCAAGAACTACATGATGTAGAATGTGGAGCGTAATACTTTTACAGCAAGACTTGTCTCACTAGTTTGTGTAAGTTTCAACGGAGAAGCACAACACCCTGGTAAAGAACTGATCAGCTGCCGATTAGTGTACAATATCTTACGAGTTTGTGACAAGGGGAAAAAAAGGAAACCATTAATCCAGAAATACGTTTTTATAACAGTCACAAAACAAATCATGCTCCCACGGTCATTATCTTTATTAAATCTTTAACATAAGTCTTCAGCAACAAGGTTTCTTCTCCAAGGATTTTCGAGAACATGTTACATATGTGGAGAGTATACTTTTAGTTTTAAAACACACCCCGTCTGATTAATTTGTTCAGGCTGTAGAGATTGCTCAGAAGGTGTTGATTAATGCACATTCTCATAATTTTGCAAGACAAATAAACTTAATCCTCAGAAATATGGATTGAAGGATCCAAAACAAATGCTAATTTTTTCAGACAGTGCAAATCTTGCTCCAAAGCTCTAGTTTCTTACTAAATCTTAAAAATAATACTTAACTTGAAATCTCTTTTAACACTTTCCCCTGCAATTTTACTAATGTACAGTTGAGCACATACTTTTCACAGTAATAAAACACTGGCTAATTTGGATGTATGTTTTATATTCAAAGAATCCAAAAATCAAAGTCCATCTGGGTGGGAGATAAATATGTCACACAGCTAGAAGTAAAAATAAATGTATTTATGTATTCTTGTGTGTATCTGTTAGAAGATATGACAGGATATACCATAATTGTAGCTTCCTTAATCAGTGTGTACACATTACTGTAATTTAAGAATTACCATAATTGTAAATAGGATGTTTTATGTATATATATCAATCTATGTAATAGAGAGAAATAACTTGAATGAAATAAGCTTCTCAATTTCTACATGGTATCAAAGCTTGGTCCATTAACAGACATGTTTCCATTTTTTCCTTTTTTTCAAACTGTCGAACGCGAGATTTGCATAGAAACCTTGCATGATCAGTTTTTTTGGAGAAATTGAAATCATAATAGGGTTCTACAGTGCCGGGGAGTTTTCAATTTTCCGACCCACCGCCCACGCGCCTGACCTCCAACGCCACACACCGACGTTGACCGGCGCGTGTAACCTTTTCCGGGGAGTTTTTTTCGACGAAGTTTGTTCCATTTTGGTCGCCTCTCTCCTCTTGCCATCTACAGTGAACTTAAGGTGTCTTGTTGAGTTTTTCACAACCCTTGTTAACACTGCTGGTTCGTTTGGCCTTGAGATGCAACTGGTGCTTACTGTTCCTTAAAAGCTTCATTTACACCTTATTCTTTCTGGAATTACTGTACTCAATTTTTTTTTTGAGCCAATTATACTATTTTATGGCGGAATAAAGTGGTAAGGTTCAGAACAGTGGAATGGAACAACAAGGCTTGTTCAGGAGTCATACTCTTAATTCAGCATGGACTCTCAACCCTTTTAAACTGGATGGAAACAACTATTTAGCATGGTCTCAAGCATGTCACATGTCCATTGAGACCAATCGTATGCAACACTTCATCAATGGAACAACCAATATGCCTGAGAAACCGGGTCTGGCCCAGAAAGAGTGGAAATCTGATAACTCCATGGTGAAAACCTGGATATTTAACTCAATGGAACCCAGTACGCGGAGTAGTTACATGTTCTTAGACATTGCATATGAACTTTGGGAGGCTATCTCTCAAACCTTCTCTGTTTCTGGTGATATGTCTAAGGCCTATGATATTTGTAAACGAATCCATGAGTTGGGTCAATGGGAGAAGTTTGTGGCACAGTATTTTGCAGAAGTTAATGCACTTTGGTAGGAACTTGATCATTATCAAGTTTTTTCAGCCAAATGCCTAGAAGATGATGCTGCTTATCAAAAGTTTGTGAGTGAAGATAGAGTTGTGGATTTCTTAGCCGGTCTGAATATAGAATTTGATTAAGTTCGAGCACAGTTGATTGGTCAGACACCTTTTCCATCACCGAGAGAGGCTCATGCTAGAGTCCAACAAGAGGAAAGTAAGCGCCGGGTGATGGTCCTAAACTCTGTTCACCGATCATCAATGGTTGCTTCGTTTCCTAAGTTTAGCTCCACTATTCAGTCTCTTGTTGAGAAGGAATTCTGTGAATGTGATTACTGTGAAGGAAAGAACCATACCCGGGATCGCTGTTTCAGGCTTCATGGACGTCCTAAAGGACGAGGGGGTAGGTATGGTAGTAGTCGTGGACGTGGATCTCAGACCTATGTGACTACTCCAACAACTCCTGTTGATACCTCCAGTGCTTCAGATACTACTTCTGCACTCACTCATGAGGAAATCCCAGCTTTTTCGAAAACTCTATTCAAAATCCACTTCTTCTCATTACGCCAAGTCAGGTATACAGTCTTGTGCTCTTAATGTTTCATCAACTTGCTTTAGTTGGATCATTGACACAGGTGCCTCCGAGCATATGACCAGGTCCTCCACCCTCTTTACTTCATACCTGCCTTGTTCTGGAAAAGACAAGATTCGCGTGTAGTTTGTACTCCTTCATTGCCATTGTCATATGTTCTCCATATTCCTTCATTCACTGCAAATTTGTTATCTGTTCAATGTCTTTCTGAATCATTCCACTGTTTAGTAACCTTTTTCCCATCTAATTGTGTTTTTCAGGACTTGGTGAAGGGGAAAAAAATTGGCAGTGGTAGTGCAGTTGGTGGTCTCTATTACTTAGATGTTTCCTCGTCGAATATGTTCCCTACTCAGGCCCTTCACTCTATTTCTGACTCAAGTCTAACTTCTCTCCATCAGTGGCATCGACGTTTGGGACATCCCTCTTTTTCTATATTAGTCTTTGTTTCCATCTTTAGTTAAACAATGTAATAAAACTCAATTTTTGTGTGAACTATGTGAATTGGGGAAACACAAACGTTCTGTTTATTCTACTATAAACAGTCGATGTAGACACTCGAAATTTCGCTTTCCTGTTACTAACTATGAAGGAGGGCAAAAACGTCTTTTTAACACTCCAGAGATAACCCTGGAGAACCACAACATCAAATCTAACCACGGAGACATCCCCGTAGAACATCAAATCAACCTTGGAGATCAACCCTAAGGAAAAGAAAAGTTGGCAGCAATCAAACCCTGGAGACAACCCCGAAGGACAACCAAAAGCCCTGTCAACCTTAGAGACAACCCCCAGAAGGGCAAAACGGTCATTTTGACAAGGCAACTTCAACAAACCTAATACAGCTGCCAATAGGGTCACAAAAAGTCATTGCAGCACTTCCGAGCGCAAACTACACAAAACAGCTGAACGAACTGCCTGCAAAGACCCGAAGATGCCATTTCGGTCATGGACCCATATTTCCGGATTCGGAAAAGGGCAAGCCCTATGTCATTGCGTAACTCTCGGAAAGAGCTTTTCGGAATGATATGGCACGTCTCCAAGGGACTCCCAGATTGAAAGTTATAAAGGTTCGAGTAGACACCGCGTTGTCCAGAGTGCACGTACTTCAAGACGACGGGACGCACGGGTCCCGGGCAGCCGCAGGTAGACCCGCGGCTACTTTGGTCTATAAATAGACCCCCCCAATCAACCAGAAAAAAAAGGAAAAAAAGAGGAAATTTCATCCATTTCAACTCTTAACCCCTCCTATAGTGTTCCAAACTTTGATATTCTTCTTTGTAAAGACTTGTATACATATATACTACAACATATCAAATTTTAACCGGTGGAAACGGAGTTTTTAAGCTTCAAAAGTGGTTTAAAGCTCTCTTCACTACACACTGTAAGATCCTTTTATATCTGAAGTTTTTACAAGTTTTTCTATATATATATAACTATATATATATGTATATGACTTAGTTTTGCCCGAATCGGAAATCCGAGGAAATTATTGCCTTAATATATTTATATTTACCAGTTTGGTCTAGATTGCTAATCCGTGGCTTTTTACCGCTTATATATGATGAAACCGAACATTTGAGTCTGGATTGCAAATATGTGGCTTTTTCTTGCTTTCGTGTATATATATATATATATTTATATATTTATATATATCCACGATCTACTAATTCGAATTCGAATTATACTGTTTAATAGAGTCTGGATTCTAAATTCGTGGCTTTTACTGCTCTAATATATATATAACCATATATATATATGAGTCCGGTTCCAGTCCGGACGCCCGAATTTTAGTCTCGTTCGGATTTTTTTTAAAACAACAAAAAAATAATAATTAATATTTTATGGAATTGAATTTTTTTCATAATACAGTGTTTTGGGTGTGATTTGGGTAGTATAACAAAACATGTCTGTACAGTCTGTGCAGACTGTACATACATTTTTTGGTATAGGTATCCAAATCACGCCCAAAACACTGTATTATGAAAAAAATTCAGTTCCATAAAATATTAAACTTTTCTTTTAGTTGTTTTAAAAAAAAGAAAAAAAATAAAATAAAATTGGGGGTCCGTATTTTACTCCAGTCCGGGCGTCCGGACTGGATCCCCTCTGTATATATATATATATATATATATATATATAACAGTCATGCCTGGATTCTAAATTTGTGCCTTTTACTGCTTTAATATATATATATATATATATTTATATTTAACAGTCATGCCTGGATTCTAAATCCGTGCTTTTACTACTTTAATATATATCTAACCATATATATATATTTATATTTAACAGTTATGCCTGGATTCTAAATTCGTGGTTTTTTATTGCTTTAATATATATTAAGTATATATATATATACCAATTGTTTACTGATATTAAAATATCTGCTCTAATTGTTTATTCTATGTAAAGCGGTGATATTAATGTTTGTTGACTAGATTTATCTAAATCTAGCCATATCTAACTTTTAATTGGTTCAAAAGTTGTGAAACTAGAACCGTTAAGCTAGAATGACTAAGATTTATTTAAATCTAGTTTTCTTTCTAGTTTTGTAAATATTAAGCAACCACGCGTACCTAGATCTATATCTAGAGGAAACGGAAAGCTTGGCTACGCGCATGCAAGGATTTAACTAATGAATCCTTTGTTTTGCGACATTTAAATTAAATATTTGTTTTATTTTAGTATATTTGTTATGCAGGCTATTCATAAAACATTATGTGAGCCTAAGAGCCACGGGATTTAAGATTCTGCTGACGGATCTAAATCTGGTTCCCATGGACCCTTTTCAGTTGTACAGTTAACTTTTAAATCATATTCGTGGTGCTTGGGTCACTTCGATGGCTTTCATGCCCATAAAGAGTCCGACACTTATATATATATATATATATATATTATTTTGTCAAAGATGTTTCACATCTCAAGAATAAAATCAAAACAAGCCGAATACGGAATAAAATGAAAGTATTAAATGCCTTAATTACTATGTGAGGTTTAAAAACCTGTTTTCAAAACATCATTTCTGTATATTTTGCTTAAAATTGTACTTCTATCCAAATCAAACCCTTTGTATATAGGTACAAACTGAGACATAGCACTACTTCTAAATAATGCACTTAGGCCCAATTAACCACACATACTTTAAATAAATTAGAGAATTGAAAAGATGCGGTTACCGTGTTTTCACGGAAGTCGGGGGGTGCCTAACAGCTTCCCCCGCTTAATCAAACTCCCGAACTCTATGAATCTCGGTTTTCAAAGCCTGTTAAACAAAGTCCAATAATTGGGCCTTTTTGTAAAACTTTTCAAATTTGGTTGAGTTGGTACAACCATTTCATTACTACCAACTGACGACTCTGAATTTTCAAATCGTCGACATTTTGTGTCGGACTCTTTTTCAAATTCACCCTTTCAAATAAAATTCAAGACGTAGAACACATAAGGGTAAGAAGACTAAAAGAGGAATTCTAAAAAAAAGAAATTTTTCCCGACGTCGACAGTCAACATTCTGAATCTTTTGCTATTATAAATTCTGATGTGTGGGGACCCTCTCGGGTTGTTTCCCGTTCTGGTCATATATGGTTTGTTAGCTTTATTGATTGTCATTCTCGTGTCACTTGGATTTATCTTCTTCGTTCCAAAGATGAGGTGTTTGATTGTTTCCAGGAATTTCATAAAATGATTCAAACCCAATTTAAAGCTAAAGTAAAGATTTTCCATAGTGATAATGGTCATGAATATAGTAATAATATTGCTTTTTGCATCTTATCTCTTTCAGCATGGCATTATTCTTCAAACCTCTTATGTCAAAACTCCGGAACAAAATGGAGTGGCGGAAAAAAGGAATCGCCACTTACTAGGGGTAGCCCGTACTCTTATGTTCACTATGAACACACCTAAATTTCTATGGGGGAGATGTTGTTTTGACTGCTGCTTTTTTTATAAATCAACTTCCTTCTAGAATTCTAGGGAACAAAAGTCCAATCTCTTTACTTCAATAGTACACGACAAGTCTTTCTCCTTCACCTCGAGTCTGGTTGTGTGTGCTATGTTCATGATAAGTCTCCGACTCGGGGAAAATTAGATCCCAAGTCTTTTCGGTGTGTTTTCATTGCTTACTCTCCAACCCAAAAAGGGTATAAGTGTTATCATCCTCCTTCACACAAAGTATTCGTCACTCAGGATGTCACCTTTTGGGAATTTAAACCTTTTTATTCTTCTTCACCTTCTCCTCAAGGAGAGGATGTTATTGATGAGGAGAAGCTTTCCTCCTGAGATTGGCATTACAAGTTCTATTATACCCTCTTTTCCTTTTCCATAATCCCTTGTTCATGTTGATAATTCTGATAATTCTACACAGGGAGAGTTACAGAATGAGCCTGAGTTGAGAACCTATGTTCGAAGAGGAAAGCATAAGGTCACCATTTCTGCACCACTACTCCAACCCTGCTCAGAACCTAGTCTTGATCTGTCACTAAGGGTAAGGTTTGTAAACTGCAAAAGGCTTTATATGGTTTGAAGCAATCTACCAGAGCTTGGTTTGATAGATTCCACAAAGCAATAATAAGATTTGGGTACAAGCAGAGTAGAGATGATCATACTCTATTTGTCAAACAGACAAACGGTAAGACTACCATTCTTATTGTTTATGTTGATGTCATTATGGTGACAGGGGATAATATAGAAGAGATAGTTAATCTTAAAGCAATTTTGACAAAAGAATTTGAGATCAAAGATCTTGGTCCTTTGAAATATTTTCTTGGTATTGAAGTTGCAAGATCTACCAGTGGGATTTTGTCATCTCAAAAGAAGTATGTCCTTGATCTTTTAACAGAAACTGGCATGTTGGGATGTAAGCTTGCTGATTCTCCTATTGAAGTTAATCATCATCTAATTGGTGGCACAGGACCTACGATTGATATATCTCTCTCATACTAGACCTGATATATCTTATAATATGAGAATAGTGAGTCAATATATGCATGATCCTCGACATTGTCACATGGAAACTGTTTACAGAATTCCAAGGTATCTCAAGTCTGCTCCCGAAAAAGGGTTATTGTTCGCATCACATGGTTATATGAGAGTTGAAGCTTTTTCCGACTCAGATTGGGCTGATTCTATAGAGGATCGTCGTTCTACATCAGGTTACTGTTTATTTGTTGGAGGTAATCTTGTTACTTGGCGTAGTAAGAAACAATCCGTGGTAGCAAGATCTAGTGCTGAAGCGGAATATCGAGCTATCGCCTTGGGTATATGTGAACTAATGTGGCTTCGAACCTTGTTAGAAGATTTGGGTGTTACAACTATGCAGTTATTTTGTGATAATAAGACAATCATTAATATTACAAACGACCCAGTACAACACGATAAAACGAAACACATTGAGATTGACAGGGCACTTCATCAAAGAAAAATTAACTAGTGGTCTTATTTGCTTACCTTTTGTCAAAACAGAAAATCAGTTTGCTGATATTTTTAACTAAGGGTCTTAGTAGTAAGATGTTTCATCCACTATGTTTCAAGTTAGGTATGCGAAACATCTATACACCAACTTGAGAGGGAGTGTTAGAAGATATGACAGGATATACTATAATTGTAGCTTCCTTAATCAGTGTGTACACATTACTGTAATTTAGGAATTACCATAACTGTAATTAGGATGTTTTATGTATATATATCAATCTACGTAATAGAGAGAAATAACTTGAATGAAATAAGCTTCTCAATTTCTATAGTATCATTCACCAAAAAGACCAGTATGGTGTCACTTTGTATTAAGTGCTTAAATTCAGCAATAATAATTCAATAAATAAAATGATACAAACTATCCCTTTAGCATTGAATTACTTTTATAAATTCATCCAACCGCACTTCCTTTAAATTTGCCTTGAAAGATGTCAGTAAGCAGTAACCCCAAAAAAGTCCTTGAAAACACAAGTCCCCTAGCTTGAACAAAAAATGGTACTAAGACTTTCCAGTTTGGAACCTCAAAGATCACTTGAATTCATTCCATCAATTAAAAAACAACAGCTTAATATTCCAATTTCCACATGATATAGCTCAATTTTTAACAAACTGAAGAGAATTTGAACAATTGTCCTCACGATGAATGCCAGCAATTTTGTCGCTTTTTCATGACCAAAAGAAACAGTGTCTACTTAATAGAGAAACAGAAAACGACCAAGAAACAATTTAATGCTGCATACGTCTTCCCTCATCTTTCAAATTCATGCCAAAAAATTCTTAACTATTAATCCAAAGTTACTTTTACTGATCACAAAGAAATCTGTTCAATCATCTCAATTCATCTTGACTAATACAAAAAAAAAATTGGCATCAGTTATAGTTTTTCCAACATTTATAGCTCGTATTAGTTCAACATTATGAATTAATTTCAAAGCATAAACCAGTTTTGGTATCTTTTTATAAATTTCAAATAACCTTTACTTGAAATAAGAGAAATAAATCATCCAAAAGTTATACTCAGTACACCAAAAATTATGCAGGGTCCATTAGTTAGATGTATTCTTACTTATCATTTGCTTCTAAGGTCATAACATCTGTCAAATAATAGGAACTTACCTAATATTTTATAATGTCAAACCACATTCCTTTCGAACTTCATCTGGTTCTTCTAGAATTTAGCTCTTCCAACAGTATTCAGGTGACTGCATTTATTCTAAATGACAATTCCTCACTTAGTCCTGTATCAGTGTCATGGCCAGCTCCAATCCGAACTTCATGTATATTTCTCGAGTGCCGATGATATATTTGAACTTTTCAAAAAAAAAACGTAATTTTGGCTATATCAAGTTTCTACCCACTGTGTCTTGAAAGCCTTGCATTTCACGTGATAAGTCATCACAAACAGGTACAGTTTAAATATAACTTCCACTTTTAAAGTCTGTTGAATTCCCTATAATCTTGACTAAGAATACAACATACATTAAATCCTTAACTTTAGCTCAATTGTGCTCAGTTCATCTTTCCAAAACAATCACTAGCTTTGACAAAACCTAAATCATCATACATCTAGTTTCTAAAACCAAAACAAAGTAAGGAATTACACCCAACGTAAAAGTTCAAATTACAGTGGACTCAAACTTAAACAACAAAGACCAAGTTACAACTTTCATGATTCAATTGGAGCAAACTCCGAGTGAGAAAAATAAAATGTAAAAATTTACAATTCCAACCGCCACTTCAATTAATTAGATAATAGCCAATAGTATGATTATCTTCTAAATTAAAAACCTCTGAGATACAACGCTCTAAGGTGAAATTAGAAACTATATTGAACTTATGGGAATCAAAAACTACTAGAAATCAACAAATTACAAAGAGACAACAGTGAAATTATCGGAATATTGACAATTGTACTCACCGGAAGGTGACCGATAACACGAAGGTTCTTGGACGGAGGACTCTCGTCGACCGGAGCGAAGTTACCGGAGAGCCAGTAATGAGGCTGTGAAGAATCGTACATGCACTTGACTATCAGTTTCTCAATCCAATCAATCGCTTTTGATGTGAATCCTTTGCTTGGCTTCGGATTCACCACTACTACTCCGCCTTCAATCCTATCAACTTCTTCCTCTTTCCCCATCCCCATTTTCTCTCTCCCTGGAAATTGGTGTATCTAAAATGTGTATATATAGGAGTGGAGAACTGGAGATGGGAGTAGATGATTTTGAGTCGAGTGGTTTTGTGCGTGTTTGTCAGTTACTGTTACGCTGTGTCATGGTAATGTTATCTGGCGTTAGTTTGGTGGAGCTAATGCCGGCCACGTTTGCGCTTTAATGTTCCAGAAGCTAGTTTGGCGTATTGTAATTACCAAAAAGAAATTGATATTTTCACGTTATTTAAAAAATATTGGTATAGATGTATAGCGACGATTTTTATATGAAAAATATTTAAAAAATTATATAAAATATTATTTTCCTTTTGAAAAATAATGTATATTTAGGTTTTGTCGTGTTTAAAAAGTTTGCAAGCTTAGTGTGTGATGTGTTTGAAAGTCCAACCGTAATATTTATAAGTTAAATAAGTTACGTTTGAAATAACTTGTTCAGAAACGAACAAGATTTTCAATTACATTTGATGCATTTAGAACCTTCAAAATGCACCAAATGCTATTACACGAACATGTATTTAGACAAATTTTATTTTCAAGTTGAGTTGTGACATAGAATTCTTTGAAAGAGTCTGGTATTGTGAAAATTGGAGGTATATTAATATATGTGATTAGATTGTACTAGAATATTGGTCTACCATATTACTAATAGTTATCACTAATAGTTATTAATGTAATGTAATTAACAACAAAAAAATGATAAAGAAAGTCCCAAATCATATCATTTTCTTAAAAAAATAGTATAACATTTTTTTTTAATTTTCTCATATATCATGTATTCACATACGTTAATATTTATGAATAACAAAAATTTATTGTCATAGTGCATTATAAATTATGAAAAAGTTATTACAATAGAAAGAACACAAACAATAATCTTTTTAAATAAATAATAGATATCAAATCAGAAAAAGGGTCATTTGTGGAAACCATAAATATTTAAAATACAATCAAAATTTATCTGAACAATTCTTCTGTAACCCGTGATTAACCAATATATATATATATATATATATATATATATATATATATATATATGGGTAGCGATCCATAGCATCTATATGCTATTGGACAAATATGGGCATATAGGCTCTAAATCACACGATTTATGGATTAACGGCTTGGATCAGGAATTTTATTTCCCAGTCCGCTAGTATTACTAGCGGACGTTATTATTACAATTTCTGGACAATTATGCCCCTCGTTCATAGCAGGAACCTCTAGTCCGCTAGTAATACTAGCGGATGGCATAGCAGTAACCTCTAGTCTAGCGGATATAAGTCAGTACAGATCACCATCCGCTAGTAATACTAGCGGACGTATATCAGTCTAATGTTGTACCCTGTTGTTGCACTTTTTGTTGCTACTCTCCTTAAAACCCATTGAGGGGGGGCGGGGGTGCTATTTATGTTGTTTAGAAGATTGTTTTTTATTTATATATATTTGTTAACTGGCACAGGAATATCTACCAACCTAGAGAATTCGAAGTTGGAGGATGATGTTCCTGATGAGGAAGATGATGGACAGAGGAGGAGGAAGCGACCAAAGAAAGTTCCAGGCAAGGAGAGTCTAGATCCAGCAGGAATATATCAAGCTCATCCGCTAAAATTAATCCTCCATATACACGATGATGAAGCTTCTGAACCCAAATCTATGAAACTTATCACATTGAAGTTTGAATACTTACTGAAGCTGAATGTTGTGAGTGTTGGGATTGAAGGGTCTAATGAAGGTTCCAAGAATAACATTTTATTCAACTTGTTTCCTGATGATACTGGCCTTGAGCTTCCTCACCAGGTGATTCTTAGTTCACGTATCTTACAGGTGATTTTCATGCAGATCTCCTTTTCATTTTCCTTACTGTGGTAATATTTTCTGTATGTTTTGCAGTCAGCCAAACTCTGCATTGGCAATGCCGTTGTATTTGATGAAAGGAGAACTTCACGTCCATACAAATGGGTACAACATTTGGCAGGAATTGATTTTTTGCCAGAGGTGCCACCATTGCTTTCAGGTTGTGAGGTCCCAATCAGTGAAGCTGCCAAACATTCTGCCATTATATCTGGTCTGTCAGTGTATCGCCAGCAGAATCGAATAGAGACAGTTGTGCAAAGGATTCGTGCTAGGAAAAAGGCTCAGCTGGCTCTTGTGTGAGTCACTACACTGTATGTTTTAGGTCATGGATCTTTAGAAATGGGGAGCTACAATGAGGCGGATAAAACAATGTAGTTAAATCAAATTTTTTGGCTTCTATGGTTTTGTTCAAGTTGGCTGGAGCCTTGATTGAGGTTTATAAAATAGATGGCTGCTTTGTACTTGCATTGGATTTTTATAAGTTTTGCTTTATTCGGACCATATTGTGCGCATGTATGTTTGGATTCTCATGTTTAGAAATCAGTATCTTTTTCTTATATTAATTATTTCAGCATGGGCACTCATAATGTTCTGTTGGTCTTTCATGAGGTATTTCTTCATTTCAATACTTGGGAATGCATATTGAAAACTTGGAAATCTTTTGTTGGCTTACAGGGAACAACTGTGACTTCGCACAACACTTATTATACGTCCGCTAGTATTACTAGCGGATGGTGATCTGGAACCATACTGACTTATATCCGCTAGTATTACTAGCGGACTAGAGGTTACTGCTATTAATAATAACGTCCGCTAGTAATACTAGCGGACTGGGAAATAAAATTCCTGATCCAAGCCGTTAATCCATAAATCGTGTGATTTAGAGCCTATATGCCCATATTTGTCCAATAGCATATAGATGCTATGGATCGCTACCCTATATATATATATATATATATATATATATATATATATATATATATATATATATATATATATATATATAACTTAGTTAGAAAACAACTCTTGTTTTGGGTTCCCTTATTTTTCTCCGCTACGAGCCCGAACCAGGTCGGTCGGTGGCGCGTGAGTTCAAACCACTAGATTTTCTCTCTTTTCACAAATGTGAGGTGTCTCATAGGGGCCAAACTCAAAAACCAGTGGCGAAGTCATGATTTTTTGTCAGTGATGTCGAAATTATTATTGAGTTACAAATAATTTAGCGGGGATTCGGGGGCAGCGCCCCCGGACCAATTTTTTTAATACTTTATACTTTCGAGTATTTATATATATATATATATATATATATATATATATATATATATATACTATATTACAATAAAAATATAATAAGTAATAATATATGGTATGTATACACTATATTGACTCATACTAGACTTTTTTAATCACAACTGTTCATAAGTTAGTAATTCATTATTTATTTTTAAAAATAATATAAATTAGATTATTATTTAGTTTAAAATATTATAGAAAGATACATATATTAAGAGGATGTGAGTCATATGTGATTAAAATTTGATTGACAAAGTTATAAATTTTCAATTTGACCCCGTATAATAGAAAATTTATAAAATTTTAGTGGGATCAATTTATATATAATACTTAAAAAATTTAAAATTTACCTTGCATCATAAAACAATTTTTTTTTTCAGTGGGGGCGATTGACCCCATAGAGTGCTATGTGGCTTCGCCACTGCCAAGAACAACTTTCTTGTATATAAACATATTATGTTTTTAGTTCTTAACTGATGTGGGATTTGGCTTCCCACATATATTTATTATCATTTATTATTTCTAAGGGTGATCTTTGAGAGTTAATATCTCATTCATTACTCCATGGATTTGAGCTTCCAAATACTTAATTTAATCTACTCATGGAGTAAAACACATTAATATATGGATTCACTTAAAATAATTATTAAAACCAACTTTAAACTCAAATTCTAATAATCTCCCACATAAATGATATTTACTGTCAGCCTTATGTAAATGTTATGCAGACTCTGAGAGAGAGAGACAAAATTAAAAATCATCTGTATCGAGAGAGGTAACTTTTGGCTTTGAACCTTCTCTTGTGAAATACTATCGGGTTTACTGGTTGTCGAATGAACGTGATGCCTTGAACTGTCCAGACGTTTGTGTAAATCGACAAAATAACAATTCACACATAATCTTTCCAGACATTATTTGGTTCTCACGATTTTGTTCATTTCGGCCCCGAACAATCCCAGATTTATGAGTGCTTTAGAGAAGTATAGTCTTATCCTTCTTATAGAATTGGCACAGTTCACACTCACATACGTGATTCTTAATAAGAGTATCATGTCATACCCCACTTGTTTATAAAGATTTAAAAATCATTAAAAACATATATTATCCTGAAACCGCTGCAGGTATCACTATCTCTTATCATATGAATGAACAGAAGAAATTAGTTTCTTCATAGTGATTTGGATGAACCGTTAATAATTTAGTTATCCCTTTGAACCTAGATCTTGAGATCTCCAGTCAACCAGATTGGGTTTCCATCATTGTTTGTTCCCCTCGAAGTTATTTTTACTTTCTCTCTAGTCAAACCTTTAGTTAACGGATCCGCTATATTTTCTTTAGAGTTTATGTACTTAGTAGACATAATGTCATTAGAGAGCAATTGTTTTATAGTATTGTGTCTACGACGAATATGTCTAGACTTACCATTATACATGTGACTCTGTGTCTTTCCAATTGCTGATTAACTATCACAATGGATACAGATAGGCGACACAAGTTTAGGCCACATAAGAATATCTTCTAAAAAGTGACGAAGCCACTCAGCTTCTACTCTAACCTTATCCAATGCAATAAACTCAGATTTCATCGTTGATCGAGCAATGCATATTTGTTTAGAAGATTTCCATTATATTGCTCATCCACCTAGTTTAAACACAAAACCACTTGTGGATTTAAAGTCTTTTGTATCCGATATCCAGTTCGCATCACAATATCCTTTGAGTACTACTAGATATCTTGAGTAGTGTAATCCAAATTTTTGAGTATATTTTAAATACCTTAAAACTCTTATAATCGCTTTCCAGTGATCTTGTCCTGGATTACTTGTAAATATACTCAATTTATTGATAGCTTGTGCCATGTCATGACATGTATAATTCATTAAGTACATCAGACTTCCAATTATTTGTGCATACTCAAGTTGTGATCATATGCTTTCTCCTTTATTTTTAGACAAGTGTAAATTTATATCTATTGGTGTTCCAACATGATTGCAATCATATTAATTGAATTTCCTGAGTATTTTTTCCATATAGTGTGATTGTCATAACATTAACCCATCCGATATTTTAGAAATTTTAATTCCTAAAATTACATGTGCAACACCCATATCTTTCATGTCAAATATATTATTTAACATTCTCTTGGTAGTTTTAATTATTTCATTATTACTACCCATAATGAACGTATCATCTACATAAAGACAAATAATAACATACCCTTTCTTTGTGTCCTTGACATACACACATTTGTCACACTCATTTATCTTGAAACCATTTGACAATATTGCATTATCAAATTTTTTATGTCATTGTTTAGGTGCTTGTTTTAATCTATAAAGAGACTTCACAAGCCGACAAACTTTATTTTCTTGTCCTTAAATAATAAACCCTTCTGGTTGTTCCATGTAGATTTCTTCTTCTAAATCTTCATTCAAGAAAGCTGTTTTTACATCCATTTGATGTATATCTAAATTATATATAGCTGCAATGGATATTAACATCCTAATTGAGAATATTCTTGTCACAAGAGAATAAGTATCAAAATAATCTAAACCCTCCTTTTGCCTGTATCCTTTGATTACAAGCCTTGCTTTATATTTTTTTATAGATCCATTTGTTTTCATTTTCTTCTTGAATATCCATTTATATCCAAGAGGTTTAGAGCCTGGTGGGAGATCTACTAATTCCCATATATGATTGTGCAAAATGGATTCTACTTCACTATTTATAGCCTCTTTCCAATATGGAGCTTCAAGACTCGACATCGCTTCTCTATAAGTTTGAGGCTCATTTTCATCAATATCTTCTAATTTATAATCATTGTCACTAACAGTGTCATAAGTTTTTTTGTTTGAACTTGTTTCTTGTTCCTTAGAACTTGGCTCTTGTTTCTTTTTATTAGGAAATATTATTTCAAACAATTCAGCATCTTTTGACTCAATGATACTATTTTCATGTATTTCCTCTATTTTTGATTTATTAACCAAAAATATATACGCACTGCTATTATTAACATAACCAATGAATATACAATATATTATTTTTGGTCCTATTTTCATCTTTTTTGGTGGAGGAACCATTACTTTTGCTAAACACCCCCATACTTGTGTTTATAAGACGGCTTACATCCTTTCCGTAATTCATAGGGTGAAGCATTAGATTTCTTTTGAGATATTCGGTTAAGAATATAATTTACTGAAAGAATTGATTCCCCCCCCCCCCACAAATTCTGAGGTAGCCCAGAACTTAATAATAATGCATTCATCATTTTTTTCAAAGTTCTATTCTTTTTTTCTGCAACACCATTTTGTTGTGGTGAATAAGGTGCAGTTGTTTGGTGTATTATACAATATTGTTTACAAATGTCAACAAAAGAAAATTCATATTCCCCACCTCTATCACTTCTAACTATCTTGATCTTTTTATCAAGTTGATTCTCAACCTCATTTTTGTAATGTATAAACATTTCAAAAACCTCATCTTTACTTCTCAATAAGTAAACATAACAATATCTTGTACAATCATCTATAAAGGTGATAAAATATTTCTTACCTACTCTTGTTTGTATATATTTTAAATCACAAATATCAGTATGTATCAATTCAAGAGGTTCTGTACTTCTTTCAATTAATTTAAAAGAAGATTTCTGAAACTTTGCCTCAACACAAACTTCAAATTTATGATTATAGTTAATCTCACATTTTGGCAAACATTCCATATTAATTATTCTACGTATAATATTATAATTAACATGTCCTAATCTACCATGACATAAATTAGATGACTCAATCATATAAGTAAAAGATGTAATTTTATTAATATTGGAAGGTATAATAGTCATTACATTCATCTTGAAGAGCCAATTGCTCATATATCTTATCCCCACATACATCCCATTTTTAGTTAGGACAAACTTGTCAGATACAAAAATAGATTGACTAAGAAGGGATCCTAACACTAAATTCTTCCTAATATCAGGCACATGGAACACATTGTTGAGGGTGAGTTCCTTGCCAGAAGTCATCTTGAGAACCACTTTTCCTTGTCCAACAATTTTGGATGAAGAAGAATTCCCCATGTACAATTGTTCTCCATTCTCAATTTCTTGATAAGTGGAGAACATCTTCTTATCCAAACACACATGACGAGTTGCTCTAGTAGCTACCCACCATTCTATTGGATTCTCACTCATATTCACTTATGAAACAACTGCTGAAAGGTTCATTTCAGAAACATCTTGAAGAAGACCATCTACTTCTGCTACATTGGCTTGTGCGGACTTCTTGTTCTGGTCTTTGCGTTTTCTACAGTCCTTTGCCCTATGTCCGGACTTGTCACAAATGTACCTTGGAACTTTTTATTTGTTCCCAGCTGAGGCCCATTGCCAGAGTACTTTCTCTTTTTAGACTTTGAACCTTGTTCCACCACGTTGGCTTTATATTCCACAAAGGTCCTTCCTATTTTCTTCTCAGAGGCACAGTTGTCCTCTTCTATTCTTAATCTTACGATTAAGTCTTCAAGTTTCATCTCTTTGCGTTTATGTTTGAGATAATTTTTAAAATCATTTCACATTGGTGGTAATTTTTCAATAATTGCAGCAACTTGAAAAGATTCACTTAAAGACATATCTTCTACATGTATTTCATGTAGGATTACTTGTAATTCTTGGATTTGATTGATGACAGCCTTGGAATCCACCATCTTGTATTCCAAAAACCTGCCAACTACGAACTTTTTCGTGCCAACATCTTCTATTTTATATTTCTTATCCAAGGAATCCCATAGTTCTTTTGTTGTTTTGAGAGAACTATACACATTATATAATGTGTTGTCCAATCCATTGAGGATATAGTTTCGGCATAAGAAATCAACATGTTTCCATGCATCAATATCGACAACATCTTGCATGTCTGTTTCATTTTCTTTGAGAACAAGGGGATCTTCGTGAAGAAACCTTGCCAAGTTCAGAGTAGTAAGATAAAACAACATCTTTTGAATTATGTATCCATTTTTAGTTTACTACCAATAAGTTAACAGTTTGGGACGTCCGTGAAGTCTCTTTGTATTAGTTAAAAATAATGGTTTAAATAATATTTTAAAAATTAGTTTATTAAACATAAACAGTTTCATTCAAATTCGATTTTAATAAATTTGCAAAATACTAAAATTTAAAGTGACATAAATTTATTTTCATTTTCAAAACAACAATTTTGTATTAGTTAAAAATAATGGTTCAAATAATATTTAAAAATTAGTTTATCAAACATAAACAATTTCATTCAAATTTGATTTTAAGTAATTTGCAAAATGCTAAAATTTAAAGTGTCATATAAATTTATTTTTATTTTCAAAACAACAATTTTGTATTAGTAGTTTTTTTAAAGTAGTTTACACTATTAACTATTACATTAATCAAACTCAAATAAATGTCCTACCAATTTTAAAATTCTATAAATTATTTAAAGAAATTTTTTAATTTTTTTATTTTTGGAACAGATAATTATTATAATAATTTTCTAGTTATGATGTAGACGAGCTTACAATAAAGAAAATATATTCATTTTAACCTTTTAGAGTCGAATAATAAATTCAAGCTTCGAATCAATATAAATTTATGCTTGGAAGGGTGTTGGCTTGCTTCCCATCGACCGAGTTTTCTGTAGCTTTGCATATTGATGACATGGGAAAGGGTCATGTTTCCAAAATTCCTCTAAATGTTCAGGATATTGCTGTGACAAGGCTTGCCTGGCTCGATTAATATGGGTCAAATCATATTTTTAATTCATAATATGAGTTCAAAACCAAACTAATCCCTAACATTGTTGTATAACCATAAATAGGTGTTAGTTTTCCTTTTGTAAATAGGTCATTTGTATGGTAAAACAAATATGAATGAGAAGACAAATTTTAATTTGGTATCAAAGACAAAAAAATCAATCCTGGGTCTTCCCTGTTATACCTCTAGCCTTCTTTAGTTGTTAATCCGCCCCTCCGAAAATGAAAAACTCTGGCGATAACACCAACTTTAGTGAAATCAATTATGGTGATACCTTACACGCCACTGATTCCATTGTCACTGCATTTACCAAAACCATGACTGAAGCTGTATCAAAAGCTCAGGTCTCGAATCTTACTACCCAAAATTCTACAGCCCCAATTGGTATCAAGTTAGATGGCTCCAACTATGCCCTTTAGTCCCAGGTTGTTGAGATATACATCTCCGGCAAAGACAAACTGGGTTACATCAATGGTGATTTCCCCCCCACCATCTCCGACCGATTCATCCTTTTGAAAATGGTGCACCGACAACTCAATAGTTAAAGGGTGGTTAATCAATTCGATGGACCTAACTCTAATTAGCAATTTCATCCGATTTCCTACTACCAACTAAGTTTGGGATGCTATTGCTACTACATATTTTGATGGTAGTGATACTTCCCAAGTTCGAACTTTGCAGACGTGTTGATCGCTTGCGACAAGCCGACGGTCCTCTTGAGAAATATTACAATGAATTGCAGGGTATCTAGCGTGAAATAGACTTTCGCCGACCCAACCTAATAAAGTGCAGTGATGATAGTCAACAATATAATCAACTGGTTCAAGAGGATCGAGTATATACCTTCTTGGAAGGACTTGATGATCGTCTTTATAATATTCGCAGCGATGTGCTCCATATTCAACCCTTTACATCTGTCGAACAAGCATATGCTCACATTCGTTGGGAGGCGCTTCATCAGGCAGTAATGACCACCGGTGACTTAGACCCCGTCTCCGACGCTGTCTTGGCCAGCAAGAGTCTCACACTAGGTCCAACTAATTCTACTAAGCCCTTCACTGGATCTCAAAAAAACTCTGTTGCATCTAAATCTCGTGCGGCTAATACGATGCAATGTTCTCACTGTATGTCTGTAAAACATACACGAGAAAACTGCTTTAAATTGAATGGGTACCTAGACTGGTGGTATGGGCTTCAGGCTAAGAAAAAACGAGATTCTACCGATGAAGCACGAGCCAAGTAGCTTTGGCAGATGCTGAGCCTCACTTATCCTTGATACCACCAACTGAGTTTTTCTATGATAAAGGCTCTGGTTTAGGTAACTTTGGTTTTACACTTGTTACCTCTTCTCTATATAGTGATCATGGTGCCTGGCTACTTGACTCTGGGACCACTGACCACATGACATTTGATGAAAAAGACTTTATCCAGAAATCCCCACCACGATGAACAAGTGTTGCAAATGCTAATGGGGTTCTTTCTCCAGTTACAGGGGTTGGCTCTGTGCCTCTCTCTCCATGTCTCACTTTATCTCATAGTTTAATTGTTCCATCACTTTGGCACAAATTACTTTCAGTTAGTCAAGTTACTAAGGGATTAAATTGTGTAGTAATTATTTATCCTTCTTTATGTCTACTTCAGGATATTCTCACCAAGGAGATACTTGGGCGTGTTATTAAGGGGGGGGGGGGGACTATACTACATGGATGATTTCAGTGTAGGCTGTGCTCATCATATACATAGAAATGACAAAGAACAATAGATTTGGGTGTGGCATAAACGTTTGGGACACCCTTCATTTGGTTATATGAAGCATTTGTTTCCTGATTTGTTTTCACATGTGTCAAAGTGTGACTTCAAATGTGATACTTACATTCTTGCTAAAGGTCATAGTTACATATCCGTTGAATATGAATAAAAGTGATGTTCTCTTTGTATTTATTCACTCAGATTTATGGGGTCCTTCTTTTGTTTCAACTATGTCTGGTGTTCGCTGGTTTGTGATATTTATAGATAATTGTACTCGTATGACTTGGCTCTACTTATTAAAACATAAAAATGAAGTATTGAATGTGTTTCAGTCCTTCCATATAATGGTTCAAACTCAATTCTCAGCTAAAATTCAGATTCTAAGAACAGATAATGGTCGCGAATATGTAAATCAACCGTTTCATGACTATTTTCAACATTATGGAATTATTCATGAAAACTCATGTCCACGAACTCTGCGGCAAAATGGTGTCGCTGAGAGGAAAAATTGACACATCCTTGAAAATGCTCAGGCTTTACTAATTGGAGCTCATGTACCCAACCGACATTAGGATGATGCTATAATCACGACTTTGCATCTCCTCAACCGGATGCCATCAAAAGTATTAAAGTTTAAAACTCAACTACAAGCTCTTTCGACTTATGTTTCCTTACCTTCAGTGTTGATGATTCCTCCTCGGATCATTAGATGTGTCGCATTTGTACACCTCCATAAAGATCAGCACATAAAACTTGAACCATGTGCCATCCGTTGTATCTTCTTGGAGTATGCCTCACATCAGAAAGGATACCAGTGCTATGATCCATCCACTAAACGCACCTATGTAACTATGGATGTCACTTTTCTAGAATCTGACACCTTCTTTCCTCCATTATCCACTTCTCTTTTTCAGGGGGAGATACGAGATGCAGAGTCGAATTGCTTAAGATATGAATGGAAGGGGTTGAACGATGATGACAATGAAACTCAGGTTAATGAGGAACTAAATAAAGAGCCGGTTGTGCCTTTTGAAGTTGATATAGTTCCTACATCACCTGAAGCTGATATAGAACCCCCTCTCTCCTCAGTACCTGAAGATCCATCTCCTGAGAATATTCATGACTCATCTTCAGATATGAATAACATTAATACTCATGTTGAACACACATTACCTTTCAGGCACAATTGTGGCAAGCCACCAAACATATATTCTCCAGAAATTGAGGAACGGAGATCGAAGTATCCAATTGCCAACTACGTGTCTACTAAAGAGCTATTCGGACCTCTAAAAGCATTTGTACATGTACTCTCTTCAAGTCATATTCCAACAAGTGTTCAGGAAGCTCTATGTGATGCAAAGTGAACTTAGGCGATGAAAGAAGAAATGGAGGATTTACTAAAGAATGACACGTGGAGCCTTGTCACTTTACCTAAAGGAAAAAAGTCAGTAGGATGTAAGTGGGTGTTCTCTATCAAACATAAAATAGATGGATCGATTGAGCGGTACAAAGCAAGACTGGTAGCAAAAGGATATACCCAGACATATGGGGTGGACTATTAGGAAATTTTTTCGCCTGTTGCTAAACAAAACACTGATAGAATATTACTATATCTTGTAGCTATCTTGAATGGCCACTACATCAACTTGATGTCAAAAATGCCTTTCTCCATGGCAAACTTGAAGAGGAAGTCTACATGGACATACCTCCAGGTTACACGACATCTTCAAACATGGATGTGACACCCCCAAATCAGGGTGCTTAAATTTCCACATGATTTGGTGTTCACTGTACAAATATCATCTATCTATCTACCCATAATAAATGCAACCCATGCAATAGATAGAAATAAATCCTCCCCTTATGGGGTTACAACATCTGAATAATAAATACAATCCCAGGTCAAACTAACCTTAAACATTTGTGCGAAAACATAAACAAATAATAAGTCTTAAACAACATCAAGTCTTAACAATAACAATCTTAAAAATTAAATAACAAGTCTTCATCACTTATTAGCTTTGCCCTTGCCTTTGCTAGTAGAAGGCTCATCGTACCTTTCGTTCTTAACTGCAATGTTATTATTACGCAAGAGTGAGCATGTTTGCCCACAAGTATAAAAATGAAATAACAATATATAATAACATGCGAGTGAATCAAAGACTTCTGAAATAAAAGCTCAACTTTTGAATCAAGAATGAATAACAAGAATTCAAAAGATTTCCGAGGGTCATAAGACCTTGAACTATGTCCTAGGTTATCAAGGGTTATACTTGAAACCTTTAACAGTCATAAGACTATGGACTCTTCTTCTCGTACTTAGGGGGATCAGCCCTTAGTACAATACTGTGCACAATATCTTAACGCTAACGCATAAGTAATCCCCTATACAAGGTTGTTCATCTCAGTTTGACATTTGAGTCCGCACCAAAGGAAGTTTAGTTTGGATAATTCATCAAGGGTTCTGAAATTTAGAACGCTCATCAGCTATGAACTAGTCGAATCATAAAGGGTTCGCTAGTCTAACAAGGTTCAACAATAATGATATTCAAATTGAATAATAATCTCAAGACGTATACAATAGAACAATTATTGTATAATAAATTCATACTTTGAAAAGATAATCAATCTTTAATATAACAATTCGAATTTGAATAATAGTAATGAGAATTTACTCGAGGTAAATAATAAACTTGAACAATGATAACAAGTAGGGTTAGGAAACTTGACTCGTGCGTAGGCTAAACAATTACTGTAACGACCCAAAAATAGGTCCATTCCATCCAACCCATTCTGAGTCGCCAAATACATGGTACGGAAAACAACTACAACTTTATTACAACAATTGTCGTGCAAAATACAACAACACATATGCTGTGAGTTTGGATACAAATATATACCAACTGTAGCACGTCACAATGACACCTTACATAAAGATATAGTCAATAACTATTTTAGAAATTAGAATCTTTGGGAAGTGCTCAAGGAAACCTTCGTACATGGGAGGCCATGCTTCTAAGTTATTATAGATATCATATGGCCACAGAATTATCCTTGGTTGACCCAATAGACCCCAAAGAAAAACGAGAAGATTACTATCATATTCTTCCCAATGACGAGTCTTCTCTTGACATGTCATTTTCTCCACTATCTCTAATTGAGAGTTATATTTCAAATAGACTCCAAGATCATATAGATAGTGCTGGTAGATATACTCAGCAAGTGGATGAGCACAACCCTGTCTTATGATGACACGAGGTTGTATGTCATTAGACATCTTGTATGATAGTGGAAAAACACCCTTCCAAGTTAAATTCACCTCACCCTCAACATCTATAGACCACCGTTATATTCCCTTGTTATTCCCCCGCTCGACCCAGCTACACTTTTATTACCTGAAAGGAATTGTGAAGCAAAAGGGTGAGCACAGCTAGCTCAGTAAAGAATATCATGACTAAAGATAAATAAATTATCAATAGCCTTCAACAGTAATAAATCAGAGATTTAGAACATATGGTAGATGATAAAACTTTTCAACCATAGTTGCAGCGGAACGAGAAATCCATTAGAAGAGTCAAATAGACCATAAAATCTATTATCTTCTCCATGTTAAAAGTCCACCAACAATGTTTTATCCCTGTAACATCAATCAAAAATTCCTGTCCACAATCACATGTATAACTCATAATCGTAATTGTTGTTCTAAATTCCTTTCCTCATCCAGTACAAAGATAATTTTCATCACCTGAAACATCAAAGATCATGGTTATACCAAATCACAGTTCATGTTCATAATCATACTGATAAATTCATATTTGCACTACGGGCCAAAGATATACATCAACAAGTCATCTTTGTACTACATGCCAAAGATATTCATCAACAAGTTATCTTTGCACTACAGGCCAAAGATATTCATCAGTTGGTCATGTTCATCTAAACACCTGTTCATCTTTGCACTACGGGCCAAAGATATTCATCAGAAATCATTCATCTTTGCACTACAGGCCAAAGATATTTCGTTATATCATCATTTATGACTGAGGATGATGAAAAATATTTTTTTTAAAAAACGAATCTAGTGAAGCAAAAGAACAAATATTAAGGATTCGTACTTTAAACAATTCCCATTCAAAAAAACTTCATAAATAACTAGAGTGGGATAAAATTCAAGAATGATCAAAACATGGATACAATCAAAGCTAGTATCCAGAATAGATATTTTGGACAAAAAGAAGAAATTTTATTTTTCAGTGAATAGTGTCGTATTCGTGAATAGTGTCGTATACGTGAATAGTAACTTCGACACCAAAAGATAGAAATTTCATAAAAAACATCATCACGCTTCGTGAATAGTACTCGTGAATAGTAACTCGTGAATAGTAACTCATGAATAGTAACTTGTGAATAGTAACTCGTGAATAGTAACTCGTGAATAGTAACTCCGACATGAAAAAATTCCAAATTTGATAAAAAAGTTCAAACTAATATTTCAACATAATGATATTGAAGAAATAATATCATTTATGAAGGAAATAATGTCCCTTATAATCCCGTACCTCAGAAAGAATAGTACTTCTGACTGGAATACTGGATATAGTGCTGAAAGAACTTACAGCGTATAGCAATACTCAAAGTACTAAAATACTCACAAAATATGATCGATATAATAGAGAGAGAAATAGAGAGAAAATTTTAGTTTCTGGTGTGATTTTCAATTCTAACCTAAGCACCCAATTTATAGGAAAATGCTTAGAACACCAAAGCAGAAAATTTAATAAATTAATAATATATTTATATAAATTTCCTACGCACACCTAGCATCTGAAATTAGTCATCCTAACACATGTTAAATGAGTCCCAAAAATGTAAAAAACATTTTTCTTATTAACAAATAATTAAAACTTCAAAAATTAATTATTTCGGAACTTCGGAACTTCAATAATTCATAATAAATAGCATTTTTATCAGAAAATTCGAATCTCGCGATTTTTTATAGAAAATTTAATTCTCTACAACTTTGCCGAAGAAATTTTTTCCAAATTCCAAACAGAAATTGATCGAAATCCACATACGGACGATTTTACTGGTTATAATCAAATTTCAGTCAAGAAATGGGCCCACAGACATGTTTAACATGTTTTAAACAACTTTTGCAACAAAAATACTCCTCCTCCTCATATACTCATATATCCCACATTCATTCTAAAAATATCATCCTTATTATATTATAATAATATAATAAAATATTATTTTATCAGAAAAGATAAAATATCGATTTTCAACAATTGTCACTTTAAAAATTTTCTCTATCTATATCCACATAAAATGAATATTTTCCTCATCATATAAATCAATAATTAATTATTCACAAATAATATTACAGAATCACAATAATAGCAACTAGGCAGTTCCCAGGAAAGAGGGGCTTTCTAATAAGAATTTCTCCTTACTGGCGCGCAATTAGGTGACCAAACCTCTCCTTAGACAGAACTTTCTAGACATTACCAATAATGTTATCTAATAATATTATTCAGATAATATGAATTATTGCTTTGATAATGAAAAATACTGTGTAGTGACAATTATTAAAATAACAGTAATATAAAATATCAACGCAGCAATTATTGAATCAATAAAATACTGAACAGTAATTACTATAACAATTATTGAGTAGTGCCTTCTTACGTAAGAATCAATAATTCAAAAATACTATGTAATAACGTGTGCTACTGTGCAGCAACGCGTATTACTTTACTTTACCCACCGGGTATTCCAACAGTGTTAACGGTAACCACTAAGTCGTTATTTATAAAAACTTTAATTTGTCTTTTTCTTCACCCGACAGTTATTCTGTTATGAGGTCCACAAATGACTGCGCCGTCGTACGAATATTCCCCAACAGAAAGAATATTCTACGACCAAACGAATATTCTCCGACAACAATGAATATTTTATAACCACTTGCGTATTTTTGAAAAAATTTCATATATCACCCTTAACTTTAACTTTTTATCAATTTAACCATTTACTGAATTGTAATTATAAAAAAAATTGAATACTTTTATTTCATAAAATTCGGGGTCTTACAATTACTACTTCCGTTCACCACAAATCCTACACACATACCATATGTATCCACGACATTTATTAGTTATATTTTCACTTAATTATTTAATATAAACTCCACTTTATTTAACAAATCATCACCCTTAGAATATTTTCATTCCCTTACTATTATTACACTCGAATAAATTATTTCATAATAATTTTCATCGAATATTTATTTTACTCCATAAATATCTCAATTAAAATATTTATTTTATTTTATAAATATTTTAATAATAATTTTCATCTAATATTTATTTTACTCCATAAATATCTCAATTAAAATATTTATTTTATTTTATAAATATTTTAATAATAATTTTCATCGAATATTTATTTTACTCCATAAATATCTCAATTAAAAATATTTATTTTATTTTATAAATATTTTAATAATAATTTTCATCGAATATTTATTTTACTACATAAATATCTCAATTAAAATATTTATTTTATTTTATAAATATTTTAATAATAATTTTCATCAAATATTTATTTTTATTTAAGAAATATTTTAATTAATTATTATTATTTTTATTTTTATTTTTATTATGTATTTATTTATTTATTTATTTTTGCCCGCCAGAGTGGGGTAATTTAGTTTGGTAACACCCGCCAGGGGCAGGGTTACCCAGACTCAGTTTCTGCAATTTCTGCAGTTCACACGTAATAAGGTTGGGCCAACAAAAATCTCCCAAGTTCACCCATATGTTCTTGTGAAGAATACAGAGAACATGGCCACAACTTCCAATTTTCTTGTCCATAAATTAATTTAAGCATACCCAAATACTATAATTCATATATGATCATTACCCAACCTTTATAGAGTGATTTTAACCAATTAAAACACATAATTACAGAATTAAAATATGTAAATTTCACGGTTCTTGATGTTCTTGAAGTGTTGAACATAAATTCCTAAAATTCAACGCCACGGATTCGTTATAAGGCCAAATCCAACCATTCAAGTTTCGTTTTGTTCGTTTTAGCATGCCTAATCATATACAAGTGGAAATTTTGTAGAAAAATTTATGGTTGACGTATTAAAGTTACGTATAAGGGCCATATGGCCCTAACCCATACTCTATATTTTTTTTGAAATAACAAGTCATATTATTATGAAACTTATGATATGAAATCATATAAAATACATATTAAACATGCTACTATGACATAAAATCACGTATATAACACATAGTCAATACAATTTCCAACCACAGAGAATTTTACAAAAATTGGAGAGCCATATTTTATAACATTAAATGACGTAGAAAAGAAATTGGTTAAAGGGATTACCCAAGCGTAGAATTAAAAGAAGATGAATTCCTTCTCAGATGACTCTCACAATCCTCTTAACAATCTCTGAATTCTCAACTCTTTCTCTGTCTCTCTCTGTTATGCTTTCTAGACTTAGGCAAATAATGAAAAAGAAGGAAGAAGACGTAAACTAAATAAGTAACAACTGACACGTTGGTGGTCAGTTACCCAGTCATGGGTGAACTGCCCCCAACTCCCTTTAGGGCCATGTTTGGCTAGCTAGAATAGGTTCAAAACTCTTTATTTTAATAAAACCTTATCATATAGTTTAATTAGTGTCACACCCTTTATTAAATAAATCCAATATTTCATTTAATTTACTTTAAATAAAATATAATAATTTCTCATGAATTCACATAGTCACATAATTAAATTTCTCATTAATAAATAATGTCAAATTATTAACTCTCTAATTAATAATTAAATAAATTAAAATAACATTAGGCTCATTAAATATTTCTTTTAATACAATAAGTTCACATAATGACATACTTTGAATAACAAAAATTCTCCACATTAATTTAATAAATATAAAACATATAATTAAATTAATCTACCACAATTTCATCAATTAATTATTTAATCTAATAATTAATTCATCGAAAAATATTTATTTAATCCAATAAATATTAAAATTAATTACAAAATCTTGGTTGTCACAATGGACGTCGTATGCAAGCTGCAACGAGCTTTATATGGCCTGAAACAATCACCTAGAGCGTGGTTTGGGCGATTCAGCTTGGCAATGAAGAAGTATGACTTCCGACAAAGCAATTCGGATTATACCTTAATTCTGAAGCATAGACAAGGCAAGGTACCAACTTTGATAGTCTAGGTAGATGACATGATTATCACATGAGATGATCTAGAAGAAATATCGAGACTCCAAAAGCAATTGGCAACTAAATTCGAGATGAAGAATCTGAGAGGACTTAAATATTTTCTTGGAATTGAAGTTGCTAGATCAAAGCAAGGTATATTTCTTTCCCAATGAAAATATATCCTTACTTATTATCAGAGGTAGGACTACTAGAGTGTAAACCTGCAGACACACCAATTGTCCAAAATCACAAACTTGGAGAATACCCAGATCAAGTGCCAACATACAAGGAGATGTACCAAAGACTGGTTCGAAAACTCATTTATCTCTCACATACCCGCCCAAATATCGCTTATGCTGTAAGTGTAGTAAGTCAATTCATGCATTGTCCGAGTAAAGATCACATGGATGCAGTAACCCGAATTCTTAGATACTTAAAGTTCTCTCCTGGAAAAGGACATGTTTTCTAAGAATATTCACCCAAGGGTGGACGAATATACAGATGCAGATTGGGCAGGGAATATTTCAGATAGAAAATCTACTTCTGGTTATTTCATGTTTGTTGGAGGGAATCTTGTTACATGGAGAAGTAAGAAACAAAATGTAGTGGCACTTTCAAGTGCAGAGGCTGAATTCCGAGGAATGGAAAAAGGACTTTGTGAACTTCTCTGGATCAAAAGGCTGCTTACTGAGGTGGGTTTTGCTCCCACCTCAGAGATTGATCTCTTCTGTGATAATAAAGATGTATTTGCTATCTCTCATGACCCGGTACAACATGATCGCACAAAACATGTAGAGGTGGATAGACATTTCATTAAAGAAAATTTAGAAGCAAAAGTAATTCGGTTCCCTTTTGTTAAGTCTGAAGATCAACTTGCAGACATACTCACAAAGGCCGTATCAAGCAAAGATTTTCACAACTCACTTGAAAAGTTGCACATCAGAGATCTGTATGCATCAACTTGAGGGGGAGTGTTGGATTGAGTTGTTGATGTGATAGAATCTTTTCAATTAAGAATATTCCATGATACTAGTCATAGAATCGCTTCTATTAAGGATCATCCATAATACTAACTATAATTGTTGTATAACCATAAATATGTGTTAGTTTTCCTATTATAAATAGGTCATTTATATGGTAAAACAAATATGAATGAGAAGACAGATTTTAACACTATTTGCTCATTTTACAATATTAATCATTGTAGAGTATTTGAGATATCTAATAATAATATCAGGCAAGTATTACAAACCAAATTGATAAACCTGAGTATACATTGTGTTCTTCTTTTCCGTTCTTTTTCTAATTTCTGTGCAATTGCGCTATGTTTCGATCTATCTTAAATTCTAGCAAAATACTATATGCATAAAATAAAATACAACTTGCAAAACCTTTTTTTAGCCAGAAACGAATAATTTTTATTTTTATTTTTATTTTTATTTTAGAAATACAAACTTGTACAATATATTTATTTAATTAATATTGATACCATCACCCCTTTTACAGCCATAATTATTATACATACTATTATACAAAGAGTTAAAAGGTATACAGTGTAGGGCTTCCCCGTCTGTCTTTGGCGATCTTCAGACTTCAATAGTTTTTACAGTTTTGCTTGTTCTTGAAGTTGTTCCTGATTAAAACATTGTCATCCCACAAGTAAGTATAAAATTGACTATTAAGGATATTAAAGTGTTTTTATTATTAAACAGTCTAGTCGACTGAAGTATATTGAAACTATAAACTACTACAAATAGTATTAAAATTGAATTGCGTAAAAGCATTTTAAACGTGGGGAATATTTTTTTTGACAGTTGGGTTTCCAATTTTTATTAATTATTTTAATGATAATATTTAATAAAATTAGGGGGGAGTGAATACTAAATTAGTATCATTTCCATAGGTTTTCTATGGATATGCATTTTATATATTTAATTTTTTAATTCTATATATATATATATATATATATATATATATATATATATATATATATATATATATATATATGAGAAAGGATCTTGTCCGGACTCCCGGACAGGGTTAAAATACAGACCTTTAATTTTTTAATTTTTTAAAAAAAAATGGTCTCGTATTTTATAAAATTCAGGATCCCGGACTGGATCCGGACCCATGTATGTATATATATATATATATATATATATATATATATATATATATATATATATATATATATATATATATATATATATATATAAACCAATTTTTTTTTCAAACTAATCAAATTGAATTTACAATTAACCTTGATAACTTGATATCAAATATTAAATACTAATCTTAGTCTAATATCAGAATTTGACTTTATTAACTAGGGTTTAAGGTTTACTGATTAGTGTTTAATGTTTATAAACTCGGGTTTAGAATTTATTAACGAGTGTTTAAAGTTTATTAACTCATTTTTAATTGTGTTTAGGGTTTATTAACCTTATTAAACTATGGTTAATAAATCCTAAACCCTAGTTAATAAATTTTAAACTTTAGTTAATAAACCATAGTTAATAAAAGTGCGGTGATGAAATTGATATGCGTCCGTTTGTTTTACTAGCTGACTAGTTATTTTTTTTACTATGTCAATAGTTGACTCTTAGTTGACTTTAGGGGTATTTTTGCATACTCCATCCACTACTAGTAATACTAGCGAACGTCGCATTCCTCAGTCTAATCTCGACCTTTGATATTTGGAATAGATGGTATAAAATGATGTATGTCAATTTTAATCCATAACAAATACATACTATGCGATATATATATATACTAGCAACAGTCCCGTGCCTCCGGCACTATGGACGTTGGGATTTATTCCAAATTTTGGATGACCCAAATGATTTATTGAGTGAGCGAGAAATTCAAAATCATTTGTATTTTATTAGATAGATGGATGGTGGGATTTATCCCAAACTTTGGACGTCCTAGATGATTTATTGAGTGAGCGGAAAATTCAAAATTATTTGTATTTTATTAGATATAATTAGATATATAGAATATAGATATAGATAGATAGAATTAGATATATTGTATTTTATTAGATAGATGGATGGTGAGATTTATCCCAAACTTTGGACGGCCCAGATGATTTATTGAATGAGCGGGAAATTCAAAATTATTTGTATTTTATTAGATAGATTATTATTAGATTATTAGATAGATAGATGTATTTTATTAGATAGATGTATGAACGGTGGGATTTATCTCAAACTTTGGACGGCCCAGATGATTTATTGAGTGAGCGGGAAATTCAAAATCATTTGTATTTTATTATATATATATATATATATATATATATATATATATATATATATATATATATATATATATGAGTTATATGTATATATACAGCTGTGCATTACACAGTAGAGCTATGGCGACAGGTTTTTTGTGCTATGGCGACAGTTTACCCGCCATAGCTCAAAATAGTTATGCGGCGAGTTATAGCTCAAAAAACCGTCGCCATAACCTACTATGTACATACATTTTTTCATATATATATATATATATATATATATATATATATATATATATATATATATATATATATATATTGAGAAACATTTTGCCACCAGAAAGTTGGCTAAATTCGGTCAACATGGAATTGGGCATCATTTGCAAAAGTTAAACTTTTTGCACATTTTTTCACCTACCTTACAATTTCACTTTTTGCTTATTTCTCCTTCATCCTACACAAAACTATCAAATTAATAGTTTTGTGAGCAAACTATCCAATTTGATCTCATCTCTTGATTTTTTTAATGGAACAAATCACCCCAAATGCTCAGCTTTTCCTATAAATATAAATCAAGAGATCAATTCTCTCCTTTCCTGAATTTCTATATAAAGGCTACGAAATTCTCTTCTACTCCTAATAATTTCAGATTTCATCTTTGAAGAGAAAAACTGGTCTACAATTACTTTAAAACAAGTTCTTGAGTTTCTATATATAACCTGTTTATCTCTTAACTGTAATATAAACTATAATTTCACGCATTGTTATATTATATATCTATTTGATCTACACAGTGTTAGAATATAGGATCACACACACGCACACAAACGTTAGAGAATTAAGAAGAACACAAGAGATTTATGTGGTTCCCCAATTTGGGTACTCCACAGGCGGCGACTTATTGTTTATTGATGATTCCTTGGTTACTTAGGGCTTTACAATAGATAATATAGGATAAGGTCCAAAAATTCCCCTGACATTTTCTCCATTGTCTACCGAGCATCCTATACTTTTTTTTAATCCAAAAATACCCTTAACGTTACAATTTTGGGTCATTCGTGCCCCTGCCGTTAACAGCTGTGCCAACTAGACTAACATCCGTCCAAATTGATTACGTGGCAGCCACATGAACATACTAAAATTACTAATTAAAAAATACTAAATACTAATTAAAAAATATACTAAAATACTAATAAAAAAATACTAAAATACTAATTAAAAAATACTTAAAATACTAAATTTTTTTTAGAAATACTAAAATACTAAAATTCAAATTATTTTGTTAATTAAAAAATACTAAAATACTAAAATTATTTTACTAAATATTAGTATTATATACTTTTTACTAAATATTAGTATAACATATCAAATTTTACTAAATATTTAGTATTATATTTTACTAAAATACGAATTTACTAAAATTTAACGTATTTTTTTTCTATTACTAACTTTTTTTTTCTAAAATACGAATATATTTAGTATTATATTTTACTAAAATAAGAATTTTCTAAAATTTAACGTTAAATTTTTTTCAATTACCAACTTTCTTTTTACAATTTAACGTTAAATTTTTATAAATTCGTAATTTAGTAAAATATAATACTAAATATATTCGTATTTTAGTAAAAAAAAATGTAGTAATTGAAAAAAATTTAACGTTAAATTTTAGTAAGTTCGTATTTTAGTAAAATATAATACTAAATATATTCGTATTTTAGTAAAAAAAAAAACTAGTAATAGAAAAAATTTAACGTTAAATTTTCGTAAATTCGTATTTTAGTAAAATATAATACTAAATATTTAGTAAAATTTGATATGTTATACTAATATTTAGTAAAAAGTATATAATACTAATATTTAGTAAAATAATTTTAGTATTTTAGTATTTTTTTAATTAACAAAATAATTTGAATTTTAGTATTTTAGTATTTTTTAATTTTTTTTAGTATTTTAGTATTTTTTATTAGTATTTTATTATATTTTTTAATTAGTATTTAGTATTTTTTAATTAGTATTTTTAGTATGTCCATGTGGCTGCCACGTAATCAATTTGGACGGATGTTAGTCTAGTTGGCACAGTTGTTAACGACAGAGGCACGGATGACCCAAAATTATAACGTTAAGGGTATTTTTGGACAAAAAAAAAGTATAGGGTGCTCGGTAGACATTGGAAAAAATGTCAGGGGCATTTTTGGACCTTATCCCTAGATAGTATTTATAACTACTAATCATATTCCAACCCTACTTCACATTATGTCTCAATTACCTATAATGTCCCTCATTAATAAACAACATGTACCAACCCTACTTCGCATTTTTGGACCTTATCCCTAGATAGTATTTATAACTACTAATCCTATTCCAACCCTACTTCACATTATGTCTCAATTACCCATAATGTCCATTAATAAACAACATGTACCGTACCCTCCGACCTTTGGGTCAACCCTGATGGGCTACACTCGAGACCATCGACCCGAGCTCCGTTCCGCTAAGCTCCGCACTAGCCTTTTTCAGCGGCTTCCTATTATGAGTCGCAAGTTCCCAACACAGTCTTTTGAGAGACTAGCTAGATCAAAAGGACTTGATCGTTTATATATAAATATATCTTCTCGGACTATTTCTAGTGTAGCACCAGGTATCATAAGGAATTTAATTAGATTCAACCATTAGTGGTTGATCTATATATGTACTAAGGCCTAGTAGTATTTGTGATTATATCATATAAAAATAGGTTGTGAGCTCTTTATATAAAAATCGATCCCAAGTCATGGAGAAAAGTTTGATACTAATGTAGCAACATATTAGGCATTTGTGTGATTGTTTTTCTATCTGTTTACTAATCACCTAATAATTAATTTTAATTAATATTTAAAAAGACCAAAAAAATTTAAGCTATAATTCTAAATCAATATTACCCTTTCATTGATAATAGAAGAATTTGATGCAGACTCAACTTAACTCATCTCAACACCATTTTTTATCTCAAATAGTTGATCAGGTTGAAAATAAATCTCATATATATATATATATATATATATATATATATATATATATGCATTAAAATAGAAATGCAAGAGCTTTTGATACAAACGAAATGAAATCAAACTATACCCTTTATTATAATACGTATTATGGACAGGATCCTAATCCAATATATCCAAATTAGTTTGTTAAGCTTGTGCTGTTGGATTTAGTTTAAGGGGAAAAAAAATACAAATCAAGTGATAAACTGAATTACTGACCTCTGTCATGAAGAAGGCATGGAATCCATATGGAACTCTATGTGGTAATTCAACAACTGCAACAGGATCAGCTGACATTGTTTTAGCATCGATTACGTTCACTGCTGATTTCCTAAATAAATAATAAAAAAATTTAAATAAATTTGATATTCAGTTTGAGGATACAGCAGCAATGAGATTAATAACAATTATGAGAAAATTAAACAAATTAAAAAATTGTAAGTTAAATAAGAAACAGTAATAGTGAAAATTTACTAGGGACGTAGCAGGATTTGATCGGGGGGGGGGCAAAATCAAACTTCCAATCTTCAGATTTTTCAAGATAAAAGGCTATGTCATTGAGCTTCCCAAGTCCCAATTAACTCCAGAGAATAATTCCCACCAATCCTAATTTCTGGCATTATTTCTTCTAAGTTCTAACCACATGTCCACAATCCCACTGTATTTACGAAACAGTCCATTATCTAATCTTAATTCCTAGCATTATTTGGGACTTGGGAGTGCATATAAATCTCAATAAAAGCAAATCTAACAACGCAAATACACAATGACAAGACTTTGTTTGTTGGTGTGTATTGTGTAGTGGAGAATTGGAGATAATGAAATGAAATGGATTGCCACAAAGCCTACAAAGCACAAATTTAATCTCACAATTCAAGTGAGTGAACCTTAGTACTCAAAATTTTATAAAATCTTGGGGGCCATGCCCCCCCTGCAAAAAAGGCTAGCTCCGTGCCTGATGATTACTAGCTACTACTAGACCTAGCAAAATATAGTTATGGGTTGATTTTGGTTATCAAAATATGGTTAACCAACCATTTAAGAACTAAAACCATATTAACCATTTTTAATATGGATAATGTGGGTTGGGAACCATATGGTTATGGTTAAAAACTATATTAACCATATTAATCATTTTAAGATGTTTTGACTTTTAAACAAAAATTTTAAAATATGAAATTAATATATACTATAGATAGAGAGACGGATATAAGGGGTGGAATTTAAGCTCCTTAAGTAATGCTATGAGATATACATAATCACATAATATTATCTTTTTGGATTTGGGTTTGGGTTTGGGTTTGGGTTTGGGTGGGGGTGGGGGTGGGGGTAAGGGGTGTATACATAATCACATAATATTATTTTTTTGAGAGGTAGGAGTGGGAGTGGGAGTGGGAGTGGGAGTGGGAGTGGGAGTGGGGGTGGGGTGGGATGGGGTAGGGTGGGCGCGTGTGGGTGGAGTAGGGTGGGATGGGACGGGGGATAAGGGGTGTATACATTTATATGTATGTAAGATCCCGAATTTTATGAAATAAAAATATTCAATTTTTTCTTATAATTACTATTCAGTAAATGGTTAAATTGATAAAAGTTTAAAGTTAAGGGTGATATATGAATTTTTTTTCTAAAATATGCAAGTGGTTATAAAATACTCATTTCTATCGGGGAATATTCGTTTGGTCGTGGAATATTCTTTCTGTCGGGGAATATTCGTACGACGGCGCAGCCATTTGTGGGCCCCATAACAGAATAACTGTCGGATGAAGAAAACGAAAAATTTGAGTTTTTATAAATAACGGCATAATTGTTACCGTTAAGACTGTTGGAATACCCGGTGGTTAAAACAAAGTAATACGCGTTGTTGCATAGTAGCACACGGTTTTACACAGTATTGTTAAATTATTGATTCTTACGTAAGAAGGCACTACTCAATAATTGTTACAGCAATTACTGTTCAATATTTTATTGATTCAATAACTGCTGCGTTGATATTTTATATTACTGTTGTTTCAATAATTGTCACTACACAGTATTTTCCATTATTGGAGCAATAATTTATATTATCTGAATAATATTATTAGATAACATTATTGACAATGTCTAGAAAGTTCTGTCTAAGGAGAGGTTTGGTCACCTAATTGCACGCCAGTAAGGAGAAATTCTTATTGGAAAGCCCCCTCTTTCCTGGGAACGGCCTGGTTGCCAGTACTGTGATTCTGTAATATTATTTGTGAATAATTAATTATTGATTTATATGATGAGGAAAATATTGATTTTATGTGGATATAGATGGAGAAAATTTTTAAAGTGACAATTGTTAAAAATTGATATTTTATCTTTTCTGATAAAATAATTTATTATTATATTATAATAATGATGATATTTTTATAATGAATGTGGGATATATGAGTATATGAGGAGGAAGAGTATTTTTGTTGCATTAAATGATTAACACATGTTTTGTGTGTCGGTGGACCCTATTTCTTGACTGAAATTTGATTATAGACTGTAAAATCGTCCGCATATGGATTTCGGTCAATTTCTGTTTGGAATTTTGAAAAACGTTCTTCTGCAAAGTTGTAGAGAATTGAATTTCCTATAATAAGTCGCGAGATTTAAATTTTCTGATAAAAGGGCTATTTATTATGAATTATTGAAGTTCCGAAATAATTGATTTTTGGAAGTTTAAAATATTTTAATTATGAAAAATGTTTTTTTTAATTTAGGTGAGGTGTGGTGGCTGATTTGAATCAGATTAGGTGTGCGTGAGAATTTAATAAATATATATTATTAATTTATTAAATTTTCTGCTTTGGTGTTCTAAGCATTTTCCTATAAATAGGGTGCTTATGTTAGAATTGAAAATCACATCAGAAACTGAAGTTTTCTCTCTATTTCTCTCTCTATTATCGAGTGTATTCTTGTGAGTATTTTGATATCTTGAGTGTTGCTATACGGTGCAAGTTCGTTCAGCATTATTCCAGTCAGAAGTACTGCTCTTTTGAGGTACGGGATAATAAGGGAGATTATTTTATTCATAAATGATATTATTTCTTCAATATCATTATGTCGAAATATTGGTTTGAACTTTTTATCAAATTTGGATCTTTTTCATGTCGGGGTAATTATTCATGAATTACTATTCACGATTTACTATTCATGAGTTACTATTCATGAATTACTATTCACAGGTACTATTCACTACAAAATTAGTTTCTTTTTCTAACCAAATTATAGCTGATTTATGAATATTACTTTGGAGATTAAAACTATGTATTGATTATATTGATTTTATTATCATATATAACATTTTTATAACCCTGATGTTGAAATTCTCTTTCACTGAAGTGTAAAGATATGTATATTATTGGTATGATCATGACTAGGGTTCTCTTTGGCCAGTAGTGAAAAGTTGAATTGTGACTGGTATGATGACAATTGAATTTATAATTGAATATCTTTAGCTTAAGTGCAAAGGTGAATTGATCAACATGGTTATAATTATTGTTTATATAAATTCTGAAATGATTATATATTTCTTTGAGATATGAATATCTTTGGCCCATAGTACAAAGATGACTTATTGATGAATATCTTTGCCCCGTAGTGCAAAGATGAATTTATTAGTATGATTATGAACAAGAACTGTGATTTGGTATAACCATGATCTTTGATGTTTCAGGTAAAGACAGGTGATGAAAATTATCTTCGTCTTGAATACGAAGAGGAATTTAGAACCACAATTATGATTATGAGTTATTTACATGATTGTTAAAAGGAATTGTTGATTGATGTTATAGGAATAAAACATTGTTGGTGGACTTTTAACATGGAGAAGATAATAGACTTTATGGTCTATTTGACTCTTCTGATGGATTGCTCGTTCCGCTGCAACTATGGTTGAAAAGTTTTATCATCTACCATATGTTCTAAATCTCTGATTTATTACTATTCAAGGCTATTGATAATTTATTTATCTTTAGTCATGATATATTCTTTACTGAGCTAGTTGTGCTCACCCTTTTGTTTCACAATTCCTTTCAAGTAATAAAAGTGTAGCTGGGACAAACGGGGAATAACAGAGGAATAGAACGGTGGTTTATAGATGTTGAGGGTGAGGTGAATTTAACTTGGAAGGGTATTTTGCCACTATCATACAAGATGTCTAATGACATACAACCTCGTGTCATCATAAGACAGGGTTGTGCTCATCCACTTGCTGAGTATATTTACAAGCACTACCTATATAATCTTAGTGTTTGTTTGGAATATAATTCCCAATTAGAGACAGTGGAGATAATGATATGTTAAGAAAAGACTCACCATTGGGAAGAATATGATAATAATTTTCTCATTTTTCTTTGGGGTCTTTTGGGTCAACCAAGGATAATTCTGTGGCCATATGATATCTATCATAACCTAGACGCATGACCTCCCATGTACGAAGGTTTTTTTGAGCACTTCCCAAAGATTCTAATTTCTAATACAGTTTTTGACTGTACCTTTATGTAAGGTGTCATGGTGTCGTGCTATCCAAGTTGGTGTCCAGAGTCGCAGTTGGTATATTTTAGTATCAAAACTCACAACATATATGTTGTTGTATTTTGCACGACAATTGTTGTAATAAAGTTATAGTTATTTTCTGTACCATGTATTTGGCAACTCAAAATGGGTTGGATGGAATGTACCTAATTTTGGGGGCGTCACAATTGGTATCAGAGCTTAGGGATATGATCTCTGGCGAAGATCGAGATTAGAACTAGGAAGGGAGAGATGAATAAATCCTTCGCTAGTGTGTCCTACCTAAGCTTATTTGTTGGTCAATCATAATATCGGGATATTATGTGATATGTTAATTTGTTCAATTAACCCTTGTTTTGAAGCTGTATTCTAGAATGATATCTGAAATACAGGAGATGAGCAATGGAGAAATCATGATGACAGGGAAGATGGAATCTGAAATGAAAGCAAGGTATTCTCAACTCTTTGAATTACCAGGAACGTAAATTTCGAAGACGAAATTTCATAAGGAAGGGAGATTGTAAGACCCCGAATTTTATGAAATAAAAGTATTCAATTTTTTTTATAATTACTATTCTGTAAATGGTTAAATTGATAAAAGTTTAAAGTTAAGGGTGATATATGAATTTTTTTTCCAAAATATGCAAGTGGTTATAAAATACTCATTTCTATCGGGGAATATTCGTTTGGTCGTGGAATATTCTTTTTATCGGGGAATATTCGTACGACGGTGCAGCCATTTGTGGGCCCCATAACAGAATAACTGTTGGATGAAGAAAACGAAAAATTTGAGTTTTTATAAATAACGGCATAATTGTTACCGTTAACACTGTTGGAATACCCGGTGGTTAAAACAAAGTAATACGCGTTATTGCACAGTAGCACACGATTTTACACAGTATTGTTGAATTATTGATTCTTACGTAAGAAGGCACTACTCAATAATTGTTACAGTAATTATTGTTCAGTATTTTATTTTATTGATTCAATAACTGTTGCGTTGATATTTTATATTACTGTTGTTTCAATAATTGTCACTACACAATATTTTTCATTATTGAAGCAATAATTCATATTATCTGGATAATATTATTAGATAACATTATTGGCAATGTCTAGAAAGTTCTGTCTAAGGAGAGGTTTGGTCACCTAATTGCGCGCCAGTAAGGAGAAATTCTTATTGGAAAGCCCCCTCTTTCCTGGGAACGGCCTGGTTGCCAGTACTATGATTCTGTAATATTATTTATGAATAATTAATTATTGATTTATACGATGAGGAAAATATTGATTTTATGTGGATATAGATGGAGAAAATTTTTAAAGTGACAATTGTTAAAAATTGATATTTTATCATTTCTGATAAAATAATTTATTATTATATTATAATAATGATGATATTTTTACAATGAATGTGGGATATATGAGTATATGAGGAGGAAGAGTATTTTTTTGCATTAAATGATTAACACATGTTTTGTGTGTCGGTGGACACCATTTCTTAACTGAAATTTGATTATAGCCTGTAAAATCGTCCGTATGTGGATTTCGGTCAATTTCTGTTTGGAATTTTGAAAAACTTTCTTCTGCAAAGTTGTAGAGAATTGAATTTCCTATAATAAGTCGTGAAGATTTGAATTTTCTGATAAAAGGGCTATTTATTATGAATTATTGAAGTTCCGAAATAATTGATTTTTGGAAGTTTAAAATATTTTAATTATGAAAAACATTTTTTTTTGATTTAGGTAAGGTGTGGTGGCTGATTTGAATCAGATTAGGTGTGCGTGAGAATTTACTAAATATGTATTATTAATTTATTAAATTTTCTGCTTTGGTGTTCTAAGCATTTTTTTATAAATAGGGTGCTTAGGTTAGAATTGAAAATCACACCAGAAACTGAAATTTTCTCTCTATTTCTCTCTCTATATTATCGAGTGTATTCTTGTGAGTATTTTGATATCTTGAGTGTTGCTATACGGTGCAAGTTCGTTCAGCGTTATTCCAGTCAGAAGTACTGCTATTTTGAGGTACGGGATAATAAGGGAGATTATTTTATTCATAAATGATATTATTTCTTCAATATCATTATGCCGAAATATTATTTTGAACTTTTTATCAAATTTAGAAACTTTTCATGTCGGTATAGCTGATTTATGAATATAACTCTGGAGATTAAAACTATGTATTGATTATATTAATTTTATTATCATATATAACATTTTTATAACCCTGATGTTGAAATTCTCTTTCACTGGAGTGTAATGATGGGTAGATTATTGGTATTGTAAGACCCCGAATTATTAATAAATAAAATTTAATTTTCTCTATTTATTATTTTGAAATAGTAAGGGTTGATTTGATTAATGTGGTTAGTTGTGAGTAAAATGCGCAAACATTTTAAATAAGCAGGTGGTTATAAAATATTCATTGTTGTCGGGGAATATTCGATTGGTCGTGGAATATTCTTTCTGTCGGGGAATATTTGTTCGACGGCGCAATCTTTTGTGGGCCTCATAATGGAAAGCGATTGGATGAAGAAAATGACAAGTATAAGTTGTTTACAAATAACGGCGCAGTTGTTACCGTTAATACTGTTGGAATACCTGGTGGTTAAAACACAGTAATACGCGTTGTTGAACAGTAGCACACGGTATTGCACCAATTATTGATTCTTACGTAAGAAGGCACTACTCAATAATTGTTACAGTAATTACTGTTCAGTATTTTATTTTATTGATCCAATAATTGTTGCGTTGATTTTTTATATTACTGTTATTTCAATAATTGTCACTATACAATATTTTTCATTATCGGAGCAATAATTCATATTATCTGAATAATATTATTAGATAACATTATTGGCAATGTCTAGAAAGTTCTGTCTAAGGAGAGGTTTGGTCGTCTAATTGCGCGTCAGTAAGGAGAAATCTTTATTGGAAAGCCCTCTCTTTCCTGGGAACAGCCTGGTTGCCAGTACTGTGATTCTGTAATATTATTTGTGAATAATTAATTATTGATTTATATGATGAGGAAAATATTAATTTTATGTGGATATAGATGGAGAAAATTTTTAAAGTGACAATTGTTAAAAATTGATATTTTATCTTTTCTGATAAAATAATATTTTATTATATTATTATAATATAATAATGGTGATATTTTTATAATGAATGTGGGATATATGAGTATATGAGGAGAAAGAGTATTTTTGTTGCAAAAGTTGTTTAAAACATATTAAACATGTTGGTGGACCCATTTCTTGACTGAAATTTGATTATAGCCTGTAAAATCGTCCGTTTATGGATTTCGGTCAATTTCTGTTTGGAATTTGGAAAAACTTTCTTCTGTAAAGTTGTAGAGAATTGAATTTCCTATAATAAAGTCGTGAGATTCGAATTTTCTGATAAAAGAGCTATTTATTATGAATTATTGAAGTTCCGAAGTTCCGAAATAATTAATTTTTGAAAGTTTTAATTATTTATATCAACAAAAACATTTTTATTGTTTTGGTTGGCCCCCCATGTGTTGTAAACATGCTGATTTCAGGAGTCTTGGTTGGCGTAGGAATATATATATATATATATATAATATTATTATTATATTAAATTTTCTGCTTTGGTGTTCTAATCAATTTCTTATAAATAGGGTGCTTAGGTTAAAATTGAAAACCACACCAGAAACTACAGATTTCTCTCTCTTTCTCTCTCTTTCTCTCTATATAATATCGAGCGTATTTGTGAGTATTTTAGTACTTTGAGTATTGCTATACGGTGCAAGTTCTTTCAGCACTATATCCAGTATTACAGTCAGAAGTACTATTCTTTCTGAGGTAAGGGATGTTGTTTTCTTCTTAAATGATATTATTTCTTCAATATCATTATGCTGAAATATTGGTTGAAACTTTTTATCAAATTTGAATTTTTTTTTATGTCGAGGTTACTATTCATGAGTTACTATTCACAAGTTATTATACACGAGTACTATTCACGAAGCATGATGATATTTTTTGTAAAATTTATATCTTTTGGTGTCGGAGTTACTATTCACGTATACGACACTATTCACGAATACGACACTATTCACCGAAAAATGAAATTTCTTCTTTTTGTCCAAAATATCTATTCTGGATACTATCTTTGATTGTATCCATGTTTTGATCATTCTTAAATTTTACTCCACTCTGGTTATTTATGAAGTATTTTTTAACTTGGATTATTTAAAGTACGAATCCTTAATACTTATTCTTTTGTTTCAATGGATTCGTTTTCTTTAAAATATTTTTCATCATCCTCAGTCCTAAATGATGATATTACTGATTATCTTTGGCCTGTAGTGCAAAGATGAATGATTTCTTGATAAATATCTTTGGCCCGTAGTGCAAAGATGAACAGATGTTGAGATGAACATGACCGACTGATTAATATCTTTGGCCCATATTGCAAAGATGAACAAGTGTTTAGATGAACATGACCAACTAATGAATATCTTTGGCCTGTAGCGCAAAGCTGAATATTTGATTCCAGATATATATTGATTGATGTTACAGGGATAAAATATCGACGATGAACTTTTAAATTCATATATAGAAGATAGTAGTTTGCATTCTCTACTTAACTCTTCTAATGAATTGTTGTTTCCACTGCGGTTGTTGATTTAAAACTGGTTGTCTATTGTATTCTATTAGATTTTTCCTTATTGAAGACTAACGATAATTTGTTCTATGTTATCTTAGTCATAATGTTCTTTACTGGGCTAGTTGAGCTCACCATTTTCCTTGTTGTTCCATTTTTCTTCTCAGGAGGCGAGAATGTAGCGAGTACTAGTAGGGGTGTGGAATGATGGTTCTAGAAGTTGTTCTAGTAGTCCTCACTATTCTGTAAAATAGCGTATTAATAATTGTAATGAGGACTTATTTGAGTGTGGATATTGTCTAGATGACAATATTTGTATTTAAACTCACAGTTTATGTGTTGTCGTATTTTGCACGACAATTGTATTAATGATGTTGTTGTTTCTGTACCATGTATTTGGCGACTCAGAATGAGTTGGATGGAATGGACCTATTTTGGGGGCGTAACAGGTATGATCATGAGTAGAGTTCTCTTTGGCCAGTAGTGAAAAGTTGAATTGTGACTGGTATGATCATGACCATTTAATTTATAATTGAATATCTTTAGCTTAAGTGCAAAGGTGAATTGATAAACAAGGTTATAATTATTATTTATATAAATTCTGAAATGATTATATATTTCTTTGAGATATGAATATCTTTGGCCCATAATACAAAGATGATTTATTGATGAATATCTTTGGCCCGTAGTGTAAAGATGAATTATTGATGAATATCTTTGGCATGTAGTGCAAAGATGACTTGTTGATGAATATCTTTGGCCCGTAGTGCAAAGATGAATTTATTAGTATGATTATGAACAGAAACTGTGATTTGGTATAACCATGATCTTTGATGTTTCAGGTAAAGACAGGTGATGAAAATTATCTTCGTCTTGGATACGAAGAGGAATTTAGAACCACAATTATGATTATGAGTTATTCACATGATTGTGGAAAGGAATTGTTGATTGATGTTACAGAAATAAAACATTGTTGGTGGACTTTTAACATGGAGAAGATAATAGACTTTATGGTCTATTTGACTCTTCTAATGGATTACTCGTTCCGCTGCAACTATGGTTGAAAAATTTTATCATCTACCACATGTTCTAAATCTCTGATTTATTACTGTTGAAGGCTATTGATAATTTATTTATCTTTAGTCATGATATTCTTTACTGAGCTAGTTGTGCTCACCCTTTTGCTTCACAATTCCTTTCAGGTAATAAAAGTGTAGCTGGGACAAGCAGAGAATAACAGGGGAATAGAACGTTTGTCTATAGATGTTGAAGGTGAGGTGAATTTAACTTGGAAGGGTGTTTTGCCACTATCATACAAGATGTCTAATGACATACAACCTCGTGTCATCATAAGACAGGGTTGTGCTCATCCATTTGCTGAGTATATTTACAAGCACTACCTATATAATCTTGGTGTTTATTTGGAGTATAATTCCCAATTAGAGACAGTGGAGATAATAATATGTCAAGAAAAGACTCAACACTGGGAAGAATATGATAGTAATTTTCTCATTTTTCTTTGGGGTCTTTTGGGTCAACCAAGGATAATTCTGTGGCCATATGATATCTATCATAATCTAGACGCATGGCCTCCCATGTACGAAGGTTTCCTTGAACACTTCCCAAAGATTCTAATTTCTAAAACAGTTTTTGACTGTACCTTTATGTAAGGTGTCGTGGTGACGTGCTATCCAAGTTGGTGTCCAGAGTCACAGTTGGTATATTTTAGTATCAAAACTCACAACATATGTGTTGTTGTATTTTGCACGACAATTGTTGTAATAAAGTTGTAGTTATTTTCTGTACCATGTATTTGGCAACTCAGAATGGGTTGGATGGAATGTACCTAATTTTGGGGGCGTCACAATTGGTATCAGAGCTTAGGGATATGATCTTTGACGGAGATCGGGATTAGAACTAGGAGGGGAGAGATGAATAAATCCTTCGCTAGTGTGTCATACCTAAGCTTATTTGTTGGTCAGTCATAATATCGGGATATTATGTGATATGTTAATTTGTTTAATTAACCCTTGTTTTGAAGCTGTATTCTAGAATGATATCTGAAATACAGGAGATGAGTAATGGAGAAATTATGATGACAGGGAAGATAGAATCTAAAATGAAAGAAAAATATTCTACTCTTTGAAATACCAGGTACGTAAATTTCGAAGACGAAATTTCATAATGAGGGGAGATTGTAAGACCCCGAATTTTATGAAATAAAAGTATTCAATTTTTTCTTATAATTACTATTCAGTAAATGGTTAAATTGATAAAAGTTTAACGTTAAGGGTGATATATGAATTTTTTTTCCAAAATATGCAAGTGGTTATAAAATACTCATTTATATCGGAGAATATTCGTTTGGTCTTGGGTGGGGTAGGGGGTGGGGGTGAGGGTAGGGGTCGGGCTGCGGGTGGGGTAGGGGTAGGGTGGAGTGGGGTGAGTGGGGTAGGGGTGGAGGTAAATGATGTATACATAATCACATAATATTTTTTTTGATGGGGTGGGGTGGGGTGGGGTGGGGTGGGGACGTGGTGGGGGGTAATGGGGTGGGGACGAGGTTCATAATCACATAATATTTTTTTTTGATGGGATGGGATGGGGTGGGGTGGGGGTGGGGGTGGGGGTGGGGATAGGGTAAGGGGTAGGGGTGGGGGTAAGGGGTGGGGTAGGGGGTGGGTGGGTAGCGTAGGGGGTAAGAGGTGTATACATAATCACATAATATTTTTTTAGTGGAGTGGGGTGGGGTGGGGTGGGGTGGGGTGGATGGGGTGGGTGGGGTGGGGGAGTGGGGTAGGGGATAAGGTGTGGGTGGGGTGGGGGTGGGTGGGTGGGTGGGGTAGGGGTGGGGGTAAGGGGTGTATACATAATCACATAATATTTTTTTTGGGTGGGGTGGGGTGGGGGGGTGGGGGTGGGGGTGGGGGTGGGGGTGGGTGGGATAGAGGATGGGGGTGGGGTGGGGGGTAAGAGTTGTATACATAATCACATAATATATTTTTTTGGTGGGGGTGGGGGTGGGGGTGGGTGGTTGAGCTTCTTGAATATGTAAATATGTGTAGAAAGAACTTTTAATTTGGATTTAGAATAAAATATGGGTCGAAAAATGGTTAACCGGGTTGAAACTATATTTCATTTTAAAAATATGGTTCCAAACTTTAACCAACTCAAATAAATAAATATAGTTAATCAACCCATTTAGTTCCAGTTAATATGGGTTGACCCGACAGTTAACCAACTATATTGCCAGATCTAGCTACTACTTGTATCCTTTTATAGTTTTATAGTAAAATTCTGAGATCTCTCCCGTAATTTTTCCTATTTGATCAGTTAATTATCCACGTAAATTCTGATTTATTACAGGCATATTTTTGTAATTAATTGTCCTAGAAGATAAAGATATTATGGAATTAAGTGGTAAATACCCGGTGTTCTCATCATGCACAAAGAAAATCAAGAAGCCATCATCCTCTTGAGAAGTAATGCATGCAGGCTGACGAGGGACAAAAACAGCCTCTGAACCAAACCTACCAGCTCCATGCTCATAAATGCCTTGAACATTTCCTCCAGTCTCAAGCTTTGTTTTCCAAGTCTCTGGTTCCTGGTGCAAATCAAATTTCACAATCCCTGTGAACTTTGCCACGCTGTCCAGTATCGTTCCGTATACAAATTGTTGTTTCCTAAGTTTTGTTAAGATAATTAATTAGTGATCCACTCCAAATTTACTTCTTGTCACCACAGATAGTTACCAAGGATGACACAGTATGAAGGTCAAATGAGGTATATACACCAGTTTTCATTTAAAAAAAAATATAGATTTATTAGCATGCTTGAGTGAGGTCCACTGAATAAAACTGGTACTAATTATTTTGTATTAATATGTGTAAAATTTGTACTTGTGTCATCCTTTAGTGGACCGGCGTAGAATTTTATTAGAAAACATAAAAAAACATATAGGGTTCTTGATAGACCAGAGGTAAATATATCATTCATGTAGATGTCACCAACTAGTTTGGGATTTGAGAATAAGGTTTTAGTTGAGTTGAAAAAATTAAACAACAAGAAGTAACCAAACTAACAATACCTGCCTATAAAATTCTCATTTATCCTAGGAAAATCTACAGCAGATGCTGAGAGTTGTTTCTGACAAGCAAGACCGGTCTTCGTGTTGAATCTCATTTCGTACCTGAAAAGTATATCATTAATTGATAACCTCTATCTTTTTAAAATATAAGATCATTATTAATTTTTAAAAAATCAATAAGATATTTTTAAATTCAAAATTTACATGGTTCGTTTAGAATTATCAAACTTTAGAATCCTACAATTAGTAATACTATTTAAATAGTTTTAAATAATGACAATTATATTCACTACGACTAAATGAATTTACATTAATTTTCAGTTTGAAATTGTCTCAAATTAACTTTCAAAAAGTCAATAATAATCCTATAATTCGTAACAGAGAAAATAGCTATTCTTGTAGGTAGAGCCTTACAGTTCATCCTGGAGTTTCTCCTGCATTGTTCCGTTGACCATATCTAAATCTGGATGCTCAAGTCGACAAGTGATCAAAACAACTTCATCCCCTTCCTCCCAAGCATTGGCTGGTAAGAAAAAAGAGAAACAAAAAAGCCACCCTAAAGATGAGAAACAAGCAAGCAATAATTAATACTGCCACAAAGAAAGTCCCATTTGTATATTTTATAAACATTAAGGATGTATTTTTTATTTCCATAATTACTCTTAAAAATAATAAATTGTTAGTTAAGTAATGGTGACATTATAATGAAATTACAATGACAAACTAGAGAAAATTTTGTCATTTTAATTTATATTGCTATGCGTAAAAAGAATATTTTTTTTGATAAAAAAAATCTGCAAATGAGACTCTTTGTGTGAAATAAGAGGGAAAAACATTTAGTTTCTCCTGACCTAAGAAATTAGGCAAATCCATACATGAGTTCAAGATGGTAAAAACTAAATATTTTCTTCATATCCTTCCATCAATTTTTCCCCCTTAGGAATGTATGTTTTTCAAGAATGTAGAACATAAATAATGCCTCACCATTATGAAATATGAAGCAATTTGGGAGTTCAAACCATTTGATCAGCATCTCACTTTTTGCATACCGTGGAAGGACACCAAATCGAGCCTTTTTAGTTGCATCAAATGTGAATATCAGCTTCTTCTCCTTCACCATTTCCTATATTTAAGTGCATGTCATGATAATTCAATTAGACTGCAAAACTCTTCCCTATACTTTGTGCCCTTTGTACCAATGTGATCGATGCTTTCATCCTTGAGTTTGGCTATCTCTATCTAAAAGTAAAATTATTAGTGCTGAAAAGGTATAATTATAAAAAGTGCAAAATTTATCCAAAAAGTATAGTTTTACACTACTAATTGAACCCGGTGGCGAAGCCAGAAACTTTTGTCAGTGGGATTGAAATTATTACCAAGTTACAAATAATTTGGCGGGGGTTCGGGGTAAATAAGTAAGTAATTCATTATTTATTTTTAAAATAATATAAATTAGATTATTATTTAGTTTAAAATATTATAGAGAGAGATACATATATTGAGAGGATATGAGTCATATGTGGTTAAAATTTGATCGACAAAGTTATAAATTTTCAATTTGATCCCGTATAATAGAAAATTTATAAAATTTTAGTGGGGTCAATTTATATATAATACTTAAAAAGTTTAAAATCTACCTTACATTATAAAACAATTTTTTTTCAGTGGGTCAATTGACCCCACAAAGTTGTATGTGGCTTTGCCACTTTGTACCACGAGATAGCAATTTGCTATATAGTAAAGTCACATACTATATCTCCACAGAGTGATAAACTCAGGGTACATTTTTACATTTTAGTATGATAATTCAACCTTAATGTGCCGCAATAATTTGAGTGATGAAGTTGATTAGTATTTTGTACATATACACTCTTATTAAATATTCCAGGAATACAAAGCATTATACACTTTATGCATGAGCTTAATTTCAGTTAATTACCTTTGGCCTGAAGTACAAAGGTAGGTCCATGATAATTGCATAATTTTCGGTAATGGCAAAATCATGCATCATGATAGGGTCTGACAATGTTATTGGAACCGGATCATTCATGCAACCATCCTTGGAGATCACTCTGTATGTTACATATGGCGGCGTATGTGAATAGCCAAAGGTAAACATTTCACCTACATACAAAAACATTGTTATTTGCACCAGATCATTCATAAAACCACATATATCATGTGTTTGTTCATCTATGGAGCATTCGGTACGTTTAGAAGTTCTAAACACACTTGAAAATCTTGTTCGTTAGTTAGCATCTCATTCCAAACGTAACTTATTTAACTCACGAATGCAGTATTTGGGGCTCAAAATGATCACCAAACCCTACCGCTCCAAACGCAACAAACTCTAGTATTCGAACAAACCCTAAATATTTCAACAATTTACGTTTTTTGATAGTGTGCTAGTAGCTTTTACCAGTGAAGGGATCAATCTTTGGATGAGCAGTGAAGGAATGTGTCAGTCTCTTGTCATAATCTAGCAAGCCAAGGGTCTGCAGATCCCCATCTTCCAGGACTTTAAGGACATCTGCAGATAAAGGAAGGGTAACATTTCAGCTTTGTGCACACATTTTATTTTTTGAATTACCATATATAATTACCAAACTGAAATTATTGTCTCATTTTAATTAAACTCTAAAAGTTACTCCTCCGAAACTTTAAAAACCTGAAAATTGTGTGTTGTATAAAGAGAATAAGATATTAACCATGACATGGCAAAATTGTATAAGTAATTACTTGATCCCAAGTATATATATATATATATATATATATATATATATATATATATATATATATATATATATATATACATCTGATGAACGCATGGTAGTTATTTGGTGTTATTGATCAACCTTCTCAATTATCAAAGAAGAGTACTTCTATGTGCACAAACAGTTGTGCAAAATGAGAGCTATGAATTTTTTACATTATTATTTTATTACATAGATAATACAGTTAGTGGCTTAGTGCACAAGAATTATTCGTCAAAGAACATATTGTGTTATGTGTGATAAACCATTATTTTTGTTATAAACAGAAGCACATTGTTAAATTAATCAAGCCTATTCCAACAACTGCTTTTTCCCAGAAGATACCATTTTCATGCCTATTGAAATGAGGCATAAAGAGCTAGGCAGGTGGCTTACAAGGTTTATCAGCCTCTGAAAGTGCTAAAAGTTTCCCATGATGATATATCAGAGCAGTATTACCTGGAAGAAAGTACTAATTAATTAGTCATTCCGAGCTGCAAACAGGACTATGTCAACTGTAATCTAGCTGTAAAACTGTCATTGTTTTGAAATTGACCCACAAGATATAGGGAATTACTAGCATATCTGACCGTAATATACACCGAGTTACAATCAAGACCACGAATTTTAAATTCTCCTAGGTCGCTCCCCAAAATAAGTCTGATGTACCCTAAATTGTTATCCTTTCTATAAGTATTCTAGATCGAGCATCCTACCTGTCCCATGTCCATATGAAAGATCCAATACTTTGAATTTTGCCCTAAGCATTTGCATATTAACCATAAGTACTCCTAATAGCCCCTTAAGATCTCCAACCTGAAAATGAACATGTGAAGATGTGATCCTAAGAAATTAAAATGAGGTTAACTATAAAATTACAGCATATGGTTTAACCCTCTTTACATGATATAGTTTTCCATTTCATTGACTAACCATGCAGTCTCAGACTCAAGTAACTACTATATATAATCTGAAAATATTGATAGTTTACCTACAAGAAATGAGAATAGCTAGGCTGCAACATAATCTTGAAATAATAATTCAATTCAAATATCATGTTTATGTTATTAATTTCATAGACATATATATATATATATATATATATATATATATATATATATATATATATATATATATATATATATATATATATATATACTACCTTCATAAATTTAGCTCCTCCAAAAGCCTCTTCTTGTTTAAGACGAGAAGTTCTAACATAACGAGAAACGTACGTAGCTTTTCCATTTTTGATGCGCAATCCATGAATCATGCTGCAAAAACCACAGAAAGAGGCAAGCAAAATCTTCATCCTTTATAAGAAATTAAGAAGTTGTATTGATATTAGCACTCTAATGAATAATTGCTTTTAAATCTTAATTTATACAAGAATTTTGCAAATTACAGTGCAATTTGAATTCATCATGAAGATAGCAAAAAACATGGAAATAATCCCATATAAACATATCACTATTTTTATCTCTATGTAAGTCCTAATTGTCCTAGTTTAACAAAGGCTACATCAAGAAGAAGTCAGATGCTACTCATAACAATTCTAGATCTCCTCTCCTATAGTCCTATCGCTCATCATCCCATCCCATGTATTAGTATCAAGGTAAACATTATTTACTTTAAAATTAATTGTAAAAACATAAATAAAGTACAGATGACAACAATATACAACATGAGACAGGAGATAATAGTCATGATTAGACCTGGGATGAGACGGTAGATTTGGACTCCGGGTTCAAACAAATCTCCTTGTTCCCAAAAGTAGAGATACATTTGTAAACCGATGACTTTCCATAACATTAGTTAGGAATGTAGTATTGTTGACACGATAATTCTCAATTAACTAAGAATAAAAGCTAAGTAATGGTATAGTAGAAACTTCATGTCATTGTAGAGTCTAATGGTTCTTTAATTTTAGAATGGACAATAATGAAAAATGTTTCTCTAACTAATTTTGGAATGGAGAGAATATTAGTTATAACAACTTATTTGTGATATCTTTGAAACAACTTATTACAAAAAAAAACATACTTTCCACAATCAAATTAAGACAGAAAATCTGGAACCATTTTTTTTCTCCCTAGATGATTAACTTAATAAGGTGTCATCAAATTAATAATTTTGTACATAGATATATTATCATATATATATATATAAGTAACTAACCAGTAAATCAGTAATAAATGGACTAGATATTGCAACCACTTAATCTTAGTTTTCCCTTTTTTAGTTTCCTTTTCTGGTTGGTTGGGGAGCTGCTAGACTGAGTCTAAATTTTCTGTCTCATCTATTTACTGTTAAAAAAACATAACGATATTCAAAAGTATTGCGATTTATCCACCATATACAAATATACATAGGCGTTGCTATTGAAGAGTTAAATCAGAGAGGAGATAGTGAGAATTGAGATATTTGAAATAAAAGTAAGTTTTCCCAGTTGCAGAAAAAGCAAGGAAACACACCCATCTCCATCAAACCTGCATAGCGAAAAGAACGAAAATAAGTATGGCCCTGATTACTGATAGGAAGAACCATAATAAAAGACAAATATCCAGCCACTGGAGCAAAGCAAAAGGATGTACCAGTGATATCCAGCCACTGGAGCAAATTTTGGATTTGCACCAACCCTTACAAACTCACCATTCAGACAATCCTGTAAAACAAAGTTTCTGAATTTAAAATCATCTGAGAAAGTCAGATAAAATTATAGGATATATTATCTATAATTTTGGCAACCCCTTTAGTTCTCTTAGGCACCATTGTGCTGAGTACAAAGATTTCTTTTTTTTTAAAATCACGTCTGTTGAATTTGGAATGGACAGTACAAGATGAGTTGTCCATCAAACGCTCATATCCAACTCTAAATATATATGAATCACTAGCCATAATATACACACACATATACATGCGGTCATCTATTACTATTGTAAAATGATAGACATTTGACCTGCTAGTGTTGAGCTTTTTTCCAATAGAAAAAGTACCACTTAAAATGCACCCCCAAAAAACAAGCGTGACCAACCTGGGACCTTTAGGTCTCGTTTTTTATTCTCACTTATAACGTGTAAAACTGCAAGAAATTAGGATCATGGGTCTTGCATTTGATTCTCAAAGTTGTTCTTGATATATGATTATTTGGGTCCAGTCAAGGTGTAATCCAATTTATTTAATGGACCAGATTTGGTGTTGACTCATATATATTTATTTTTGATAGTGGAAAGTCCTTAAAGTAATATTGTATTTCCTTATTTGGTGGTATAAGGAGATCTAATTTGGGAAGAAATTGATTCGCCATTAATTGCAGTTATAAGGTGATTCTAAACAGGATTCCGACTCCTAATTGAATTCAGGTGGACATGACATCTATAAATACAACAATAGGTGAGGGTTTGGGGAGACGATAAAAACACAATAACATGACACAAATAAACATTTTGTACTCTTCATATTATTATAGTGAATTTCTCATTTCTCTCGGTGGTTTTTTTTCAATTGGATTTCCACGTAAATTCTTGTATCCATATTTTATCTCTTACAATAATGTGTGTATGTTTATCTGTGTGTACTTCGTGAATGTGATTGCACAACAATACAATCAACCATTAGTACGATTTTGGCCTTCTGTTTTGGTAATTTCGTTAGACGTATAAAATCAGGCGTTAACATTGGCGCCGTCTGTGGGAATTTTGTTCGAAAAATCACCAAGTATCAAATCAATTGGTCACTTATTGACTACATCAAGAAGGTAGAGCCTGTACACAGAGCTAAGAGTCATGAGAATATTAAATTGACAGGGTTTGCTGCAAGCAAAATCCAGGAATTAGAACCAAAAAGGGAACAACCACGGGGATATTAAATTGGCATGCACCGTCTCTTCTGGCCGTCGCGAACAACCATGGGGATTTGGCATCTTCTTCAGAAACCCTTACTTGCAAGGCGGGGAACTAGAAGATTGGGATGAAAACAATGGAGCATTCTTCAAAACTTATGTGAGTGTTATTGACATCATTGCGGCAACACTCTCATAGTATGGCATAATCTAGTCTTTTGGATTTTCGGTGGGTCTCCCCCCAAAGGGCATAAAGAGACACGGAGAAACGATCGAAAATTGGAGGGGTTCAGGGAATTCATTGGAGACAAACGGAAGGAATTGATCGGAGGATGAAGGAGTGAAGGAGGACTACTGACTTTGAAATTAAAGAAGTGCAACATGTATATCACCACCTTGGACATATGGCCTCGGGAATCTAGAGAGAAAAAGAAAGGGGTTTGGGGTTTTAGTCACATGGATGGACATGGATTACGAATGGGCTTTGATCCCACTTCGACATTTATTCATTACTTCGGCTTTGGTGCCTACCATTGCGAGCTGTAGAATAAAATTTGATCGACTTCATAAAACTCGGTCAAGGCTTCACCAAAATTAATGGCTTCGGAAGTAAAATTGGTGGACTGGTCGTATCTCTTCAGCACGACAATAGAATTAGTAGAGAAAATTTTGGCCAAGCCCACTTTGGATAATTGCAGTTTGCTTCGGACTATATCACATTGACTTCATCATGTCTTCATCTATTTACATTTGGTGTTATAAGGTTCGACAGTTCTTCGGAACAAATCTGTTCGATCAGCTCTTGGGAGTGAACATGGTTTTTGGTGCTCGGTGGAATCTGTCGCCTTTTGAGAGCGAACAATATTTTTGGTGTTCGGTGGAATCTGTTCGGCTCCTGGGAGCGAACATGATTTTTAGTGTTCGGTGGTATCTGTTCGGCTCTTGGGAGTGAAAATGATTTTTGGTGTTCCGTGGAATCTGTTCGACTCCTGGGAGCGAATATGATTTTTGGTGTTCCGTGGTATCTGTTCGGCTCCTGGGAGCAAACATGATTTTTGGTGTTCGGTGAAATCTGTTCAGCTCTTGGAAGCGAACAATATTTCGGGGTTTGGTGGAACATTCAATCCCAGGGGACAAACATTTTTTATGGAGTTCGGTGGAGTATTCAGTTCCTGGGAACGAATACGTAGTTTTATTTTGTTTAAGTGTTCAGTTCTCTGAATGAGCTCTTTTCTTCTTTATATGGGTTTGAACCTTTGGGCGTACCCTTTGGTTACTTTGCTTCCTTACTTATTTCTTGAAAGGGTTACTTATCATTTATTGCATATATATAACGAAAATGTATTTCTTCGGTTGTGATAAGGTGGTCATTTATATCTTCGGTTGGTATAAGATTGGTTCGGTTGTGATAATGTTGGTTATCTACATCATCGGTTGTGATAAGGTTGGTTCAGTTGTGATAATGTTGGTTATCTATATCTTCGGTATGTAAGGTTGAAGGTTGAGGTTGTCATAAGGTTGGTTATCTACATCTTCGGTTGTGATAAGGTTGATTATTTATATCTTCGGTATTGATAATGGCGATTATTTATCTATCTTAGAATTGAATAGAGGAGTGGGGCGACAATATTGAGAACTGGAAGTTTCTGTTCGGTGTATGGTGTTTGGGTGTGACAGTTCGTCTTCGACAGATATGAATCTTTTATTGGTATATGTTTGTATACTCTTTTATTTTAAATATATCCCTTATAAATAAGAGACCGAGGGCAATGTTGGGATGTGATTATTTGGGTCTAGCCAATGTGTAACCCAATTTATTTAATTGACCGGATTTGGTGTTGGCCCATATATATATATATATATATATATATATATATATATATATATATATATATATATATATATGTAAGACCCCAACTTTTTAATGAATAAAATCGAATTTCCTCTATTTATTATTGTGAATAATAAGGTGTTAATTTGATATAATACTTTGGTTATGGGTGAAATGCGCAAATTTTTCAAAATACGCAAGTGGTTATAAAATATTCATTTTTGTCGGGGAATATTCGTACGACGGCGCAGTCATTTGTGGGCCCCATAACAGAATAATTGTCGGATGAAGAAAATAACAAATTTGAGTTTTTATAAATAAGGGCGTAATGGTTACCGTTAACACTGTTGGAATACCCGGTGGTTAAAATATAGTAATACGCGTTATTGCACAGCAGCACACAGTATTGCACAGTATTTTTGAAATTATTGATTCTTACGTAAGAAGACACTACTCAATAATGGTTACAGTAATTACTGTTTAATATTTTATTTTATTGATTCAATAATTGCTGCGTTGATATTTTATATTATTGTTGTTCAATAATTATCACTGCACAGTATCTCCATTATCAGATCAATAATTCATATTATTTAAATAATATTATTAGATAACATTATTGGCAATGTCTAGAAAATTCTGTCAAGGAGAGGTTTGGTCACCTAATTGCGCGCCAGTAAGGAGAAATCCTTATCGGAAAGCCCCCTCTTTCCTGGGAACGGCCTGGTTGTCATAATTGTGATTCTGTAATATTATTTGTGAATAATTAAGTATTAATTTATATGATAAGAAAATATTTATTTTATGTAGATATAAATGACGGATATATTTATTTTTATGTGGAAAAAAATGATGGAATTAATGCTGAGGTGTTTTATCAGTATTTTGTCGGTGTGGAGGTATTAAAAATCATCCGTTTGTGGATTTCAGATATTTTATGTTTGGAATTTGGAAAAAACTCAAAGCTACAAAGTTGTAGAGAATTCGATTTCAGGCAGAATGGACATAAAATTCGTATTTTTTTGATAAACGGGCTATTTTCTATGAATTATTGAAGTTACAGAAAATAAAATAATTTTTATTAATTTATGGGTGGGACCCACTCTTGTTTGAAAACATGTGGGCTGCTGGAAAATTTCAGTTTTGGCATGCTTGATGGCTGGTCTTGGTAGGTGGCGTGGAAGGAAGAAATAAATATATTATTTTATTATTTTAGTCTCTTATGGCGTTCTAGCATTTTCCTATAAATATGTGCTTATGTTAGAATTAAAAATCACACCAGAAACATAAGTTTTTTCTCTCTATATTATCAAGCATATTTTTGTGAGTAATTAGATACTTTAAGAGTGTCTTTTCAGTTCAAGTTTCCTTCGGCATTACATCCGATATTCCAGTCAGAAGTACTGCTCTTTTGAGGTAAGGAATTTTAAGGGTTATTATGTTTTTCAGTTCGTACTTCTTTCGACCTTCAGAAAATTCTGAAAAAATTTAAAATGATATTTTGATGAGTTTTATTGATTGTGTCCAAAAATGGTAATTTTTGGATGTATAGATTAAGAGTTATGAATTTTATGAGAAAAGACTATTTTAAAAGTAACCGCTTATAACTCCTTGTGGTTAACTCCAAAATTGATAAAATTTTTATTAGAAGTATATCTATATAATATCAGTGTACTCTGTGAATTTCAGAATTTTTGAAAAAAAGTACAATTTATGATAAATGTCTAAATATTCGGTGGTTTTGGCCATATAAAAAATAGTAAATGATTTTTAAAAATTCCGGAAAAAAATATATGTTCAATATGGGACTATATTCTGGTAAATCCCAGAAAATAAATATTTTTGGGACTGATTTGGTATTTTTTATGAAAATAGACTAGTTATGAGTAAATGAATTAAATATGTTATGTGAAGTAAGAAAATTAGAAAATAGGATTTTATGGCTTGAGAATCCTATATGAGGTATATGCAGATTTTTTATGAGGGTTTTGGTTATTGGTGATGAAATCTCATGAGTTTGGCATTTTAGGATGATTAAATGCATTATTTATTAAAATATAAATAATTAAAATAAATTGTTTATAAGCTTAAGAAATATTATTCTTTCAATATCATTATATCGAAATATTGGTATGAATTTTATTGTGGAATTTCTACCTTTTTATGTTGGGATTACTATTCACGAGTTACTATTCACGAGTACTATTCACGACAAAATTGGTTTCTTTTTCTGAGCAAATTATCGTTGATTTATGAATCTTACCCTTGAGATTAAATCTATATGTTGATTATATTGTTTTTATTATCATATATAATATTTTTATAATCTTAATGATGATATTTCTCTTTGACTTGAGTGTAAAGATGGGTAAATTTTTGGTATGATCATGACTATGGGTTCTCTTTGGCTAGTAGTGCAAAGATGACATGTTGAATATCTTTGGCCAGTAGTTCAAAGTTGAATTGTTGACTGGTATGATCATGACCATTGAATTTATAATTGAATATCTTTAGCTTAAGTGCAAAGGTGAATTGATCAATATGGTTATAATTAATGTTTATATAAATTCTGAAATGATTATACATTTCTTTGAAATATTAATATATTTGGCCTGTAGTGAAAATATGAACTGTTGATGAATATATTTGGCCTGTAGTGCAAATATGAACTGTTGAGGAATATCTTTAGCCTGTAATGCAAAAATGAATTATTGATGAATATCTTTGGCCCGTAGTGCAAAGATGACATGTTGTTGAATATCTTAGGCCAGTAGTGCAAAGATGAACTATTGACGAATATCTTTGGCCGTAGTGCAAAGATGAAGTTATTAGTATGATTAAGAACAGGAAATGTGATTTGGTGTAACCATTATCTTTGATGTTTCAGGTAAAGATATGTGATGAAAATTATCTTCGTCCTGGATGAGAAGAGGAATTTAGAACTACAATTATGATTATGAGTTATTCATATGATTGTGGACCAGAATTGTTGATTGATGTTACATGGATAAAACATTGTTGATGGATTTTTAAAATGGAAAAGATAATAGGCTTTATAGTCTATTTTACTCTTCTAATGGATTGCTCGTTTCGCTGCAACTATGGTTGAAATTTTTATCATCTACCATATGTTCTAAATCTCTGATTTATTATTGATGAAGGTTATTGATAATTTAATTATCTTTAGTCATGATATTCTTTACTGAGCTAGTTGTGCTCACCCTTTTGCTTCACAATTCCTTTCAGGTAATAAGAGTGTAGCTGGGTCGAGCGGGGGTAACATGGGAATAGAACGGTGGTCATCATTTAGTAGTTATATTTGGTGAATCAATTAGGGTGAGGCAAACCCAACGTTGGAAGGGTGTTTTGCCACTATCACACAAGATGTCTAATGACATACAATCTCGTGTCATCATAAGACAAGGTTGTGCTCATCCACTTGCTGAGTATATTTACGAGCACTACCTATATAATCTTGGTGTTTGTTTGAAGTATAATTCTCAATTAGAGACAGTGAAAATAAAGATATGTCAAGAGAAGACTCACCATTGAGAAGAATATGATAGTAATCTTCTCGTTTTTCTTTGGGGTCTATTGGGTCAACCAAGGATAATTCTGTAGCCATATGATATCTATCATAACCTAGAAGCATTTCCTACCATGTACGAAGGTTTCCTTGAGCACTTCCTAAAGATTCTAATTTCTAAAACAGTTTGTGACTATACCTTTATGTAAGGTGTCATTGTGACGTGCTCTCCAAGGTTGGGATGAGAGTCACAGTTGGTATATATTTATATCCAAACTCACAGCATATGTGTTGTTATATTTTATACGACAATTGTTGTAATAAAATTGTAGTTTTTTTCTGTACCATGTATTTGGCGACTCAGAATAGGTTGGATGGAATGGACTTGTTTTGGGGTTGTCACAATATATATATATATATATATATATATATATATATATATATATATATATATATATACACCACGGATCCAGTCCGGTCTCCCGGACTGGACTTAAAATACGGACCCCAAAATTTTTTTTTTTTTTGCTTTTTTTTTTTTGAAACAACTAAAAAAAAAAAAAAAAAAATTTATGGAACTGAACTTTTTCCATAATAAAGTGTTTTGGGCGTGTTTTTAACACCTACCCCAACCAATGTATGTACAGTCTGCCCAGACTGTACAGACATATTTCGTTATAGGCATCCAAATCACGCCCAAAACACTGTATTATGGAAAAATTTCAGTTCCATAAATTTTTTTTTTTTTTTTTTAGTTGTTTCAAAAAAAAAAGCAAAAAAAAAAAAAAAAAAAAGGTCCGGATTTTATAAAATCCGGGAGTCCGGACCTGATCCGGACTCATATATATATATATATATATATATATATATATATATATATATATATATATATATATATATATTGACAGTAGAAGAGTCCTTGTTAAAATAAGACTGTGTTTCCTTATTTTGTGGGATAATGAGATCTAATTTGAGAAGAAATTGATCAACCATTAATTGCAGTTATAATGTGATTCAAAATATGATTTCGACTCCTAATTGGATTCAGGTGGACATGACATCTATAAATACATCAATAGGTGAGGGTTTGGGGAGACTATACAAACACAATACCATATGACACAAATAAACACTTTGTACTCTCCATATTATTATAGTGGATTTCTCATCTCTCTGTAGTTTTTTTTCTAATTGAATTTCCACGTAAATTCTTGTGTCCATATTTTATATCTCTTATAATAATGTGTGTATGTTTATCTATGTGTACTTCGTGAATGTGATTGCACAACAATACAATCAACCGTTAACACGATTTTGACATACTGTTTTAGTGATTTCGTCAGGCGTTATTCCTTTTGTGTTAAACTTGTATTCTACTTTTATGTAAACTCGTAAAACTTCTGTGTTAAACTTGTAAATTAGTAATTATTGTAAATTATTTACCCCTAACAGCGTGAGTTTATTGTAATTCTTAACAAAAAAAGTTAATATGGATATATATTGAGATTCTACATACTTGTAATTTCTAACTACAGCGCAAGGTTTTTTTCAAACGAAAGGTCATTTGGTAGTATAACTTACTAAATATGTCTTTGGTTCCTATTACAAACAATATTATAATCATTACATTAAAAGTACAACCGGTGGAATAAATTATGATAATTGTACTAACCGGAAGTTGACCGGCATCCAGAAGATCCTTGTAAGAAGGAGTCTCGTCGGTAACCGGAGCAAAGTTACCGGAGAGCCAGTGATTAGGCTGTGAAGAATCATACATGTACTTCACTATCAATTAATGCGTCTAAGCAATCAATGGCTTTTGACATTATCCTTTGTTTGGCTTTGGATTCACCACTACTAGTCCCTCCCCTCTATTCTCTCTACTTCTTCCTCATTGCCCATACCCATTTCTCTCTTTTCATTTTTTTGTATACAAATTTATCAGTAAAAATAATTTATCTCACTGCATCGCTCAAGTGTAACATGTAAGTATGTAACCTTATAAAGATTGGGTAAAATGGGATTTTTTTTAAAGAATTTGATTTGGAAAGCTCGATTTTTAATTTTGGAATGAATAAGAGAGTTGACTATCACAACTAGAAAGAATTTAAAGATATTTCTGTCGGATTGGAATAAATTAAAAAATCTAAGTACCAAGATCATGATCATCACAAAAAGTCGTCCTTGCTTTTAATTAGTAATTCAATCTCAAGAAACAAGTTAAAAAGGAATAAATTCTTTTGACAAAAAAAATGCAGTATGTTGGTTTTATAATGTTGGGTCATGATCCTTTTTATTATTGGGCCAGATTTAATGGGCTCCTCCCTTGGATTATGTTACTTTTGTTCTGTTGGTCAGAATGATTTGGGCCTAGTTATTTGATTATTCCATTGGGTCCTTTCGGTTGGATCCGGTCGCATGGGTCATTTCCGTTATTTGGGCTTAGTCTTTGAATTAGCCCATTATACAAATTGCCACTTAACTCAGCTTTGACATGTAATCATTACTCCAAATAATAGTTGACTCTTATGTCTGCCACTTTCATGCATGACATTAATGAGGATGGGACTCAAGCGACCGGCGGTAGCAAACAGTAGTAGCAGGTAGGGAGGTGAGCCACAGGCTTTCGGCTGAGATGACCGAGAGTGGGGGAAGGTGTCAGGAGATAGTGGGTGGCACGGTAAACCGGGTCTGGGGTACGTATGGGGCAAGGATCACACAAGAAAGGTAAGTAACAAAACATTACGACACTCAATCATATTATTCTTCTCTTTCAAGCACTAGACATTATTTTCCTCCATTGTTAACCTTGTGATCGCCGATACTGACTCTCACGCCGGAGCTATCCCCCGACGGTCAAGCCGTCAAGCTTTTGGTGTTGACTTGTTGAACTATGCAGGATATCGGACGCATCTTGGTGATTGGGACGTGGGGAAAGATCTTGGCGTTAACATTGGCGCTAGAAGGAGGGCTGAGTTCTACTGTCCTGAGTATTTTTCAATCACAAACTGTGTTTGTTCTACGTCAGTATTCATGGTGAAGAGTAGAACACCTACACCCAAAGGGCAGCCTATGGCTGTCAGTGAATCAACACCACGAGTGTCTGTCAAGGACCGTTTGGGACCTGCAATAAGTGTTCATGCCAGCACAGCGTCCAAACGATCACATGAAGATTCTCGGCCTAGGGCTTTGGGCAGCGTTAAGAGAAAGCTAGTTTTCACGGCGGAGAAAGGGTCTGGCCACGGTCGGAAACGAGTAGAAGGCACCTCACCTAGAACTTGATACCGAGATGACCAAGACGAAAAGGCCTCGCGACTGGCTAAGATGGCAGATGAAGCAGATAGGGCCATGGAGGTACTTGTGAAGAAGCGACAGGATATAGCTGAGCAGATGGCTCGAATGGCGGAGTTGAGGGAAAAAGAGTTCAGTTATATTCAGTCCGAAGAGCGAGGGCATCGGAGTGGGAAGGAACCTGCTCATTCAGGACGTGGGTCTCGGGGCCAACCTCAAGAAAAAAGAAGATACTGAAGCCCCACTCCTCAAAGATCGAAGAGGGAACATCACCCTATCGATTCTAAGGAGTAGGGTCGAAGCGAACTAAGAGGTCGATCCAGAGATCGCACTCTTGAGAATACAAAGAAGGCGCTCGTTGTTGCACAGTCTCACCATAGCGCCCGAGTTCAGAAACGAAGTAGATCCAGAGGTCATACTCCTGAGAGTCTACTGAGGGTACACCACCCTGTAGATGCTCGTCATCAGAAAAGTCCCTCTAAAGTTGGAGGTTCTATTGTAAGAGATCGGTCTACTCAGAAGAGGAAGGAGTCATTGGAAAAAGAAGCATCATCCCAACCAGAAGGTGTGGAATATCTGGTTAAAGAATTAAAGGAACTTCAGAAGCAGCTTGCCGAGGTGCAGAAAATGAAAGATGCTTCGGGAAAGAAGGCATCCCCTTTTTCCGCGGAGATTCTAAGAGAGAAAGCTGACTCCACTAAGAAGTTTCCCCACATTAAAAGTTATGATGGATCGGGGGATTCCTACGACCACAGTCAGGCGTTCGACAGACTGATGGATTACTATGACTTTAGCAATGCCGCTAAGTGTCATACTTTTGTCACGACGCTCAGAAAAGATGCCAGGCAGTGGATGGGGACTTTGCCTTCGGATTCAATTTCATCTTGGGCAGACATGTGCAGTAAGTTTCATGCTCGCTTCGGAAGCAACAAAAGGAAGGGAAAACCAGCTGGCTCGTTGGCTCAGGTTCGATAGTATTCGAATGAGTCTTTGGGCCAATATATGAAGCGGTTCCGTGAAGCAGTCGGCCAAGTGACAGACCTGAACGATCTACAAGATGTGGGACTATTTCAGAATGTGTTAGATTTGGTCAAATCAGAAAAGTTGGTGAAGAAATTAATGTTTCACCACCCGAAGAGTCTTGCTGAAGCCTTCGACAAAGCCGAAAGCTATATCGCGGTGGAGGAAGCCATGAACAGCCTCAAACATCCTTCTTCAGACCGGCTTAAGGAGACAGATCGGGATAGAACAGATGGGGACCAGAAGAAGAATAAAGGAAATAAAGACCGCTATGAAGGCGGGTTAAAGAAATATAACAATTGGAGACAGGGTGGAAGACGTTCGTCCGTTCCAGCCCAGAGAGTGAATAGGATGTACACCGTACTTAACACTGATAGGGCTGTTATCTTGGATCAGATTAAGAATCAACCTATTTTTGAGCCACCTCGAGATAATATTAAGCCTGGAAAAGGGAATTCTCGTAAGTATTGTGATTATCATCAAGCCTCGGATCACAATACCAACGACTGTGCCAGTTTGAAAGATTTCATTGAAAGAAAGGAACAAGGTGGAGCTTTAGTTCAGTACGTGGCTACCAGAAGGAATCTACAACAGGATAGAGGACCTGTTCAGGCAGCTCATCCAGTTCAACAGGTGTTGCCAGCTCCTGGCCAGCCAGCAAGGCAAGTTATAGATGTCATCACTGGGGGCACTTCCGGTAAACTTGTTGGGAAGAAGCGCCGAAGTCATTTGGATTCAGTCATGTCAGTGGCGGGTACCCTCCCGAAGACTGACAGACTTTATCCAGGAACGGTAATCTCCTTCACTGATGAGGATTACCCTTCGGAGACCATCGAACCACATGAAGGGTCATTGGTGGTGACTGCACAAGTTGGTTCGGTAGACATGAAGCGAATGATGATCGATAATGGATCGTCTGTGGATATCCTATATGCCCATGCTTATCAGAGGATGAATCTTGATGGGCAGAAGATGGAGATCGGACAGGAGGCTCCTTTATACGGCTTCAGTAATGATCCAGTCAAGGTGGCTGGAACCATCGAGCTGCCGGTAATCTTCGGAATGGCCCCCCAGCAGATAGAAATAATTTACAAATTTTATGTTGTATATGTAGATTCCGCTTATAATGCTATTTTGGGGAGGCCCACTTTAACTACTTTACAAGCTGTGACCTCAATCCCCCATTTCAAAATCAAATTTCCTACGGCTCATTGGGTTGGTGAGGTAAAAGGAGATTTGGATCTGGCCAGAAGATGTTATAGAAATGCTGTGATCACTTCGGGAGTGGGGGTATCAAAGCAAAAGTAGTCCATGACGATAGAGATCGAACCCTTCACCGAGAGCAGTTCAGAACCGTTGGTCATGCCAGCTGAAGAAACAGAAGAGATAGAGCTCATCCCGGGCAAGGCGAACAAGACAGTGAAAATAGGTTCGGGTCTGCTGGAACCTCTCCGGACGAACCTCTTAGAACTCCTGCGATTCTATGTTGACATCTTCGCATGAGAACCTCAAGATATGCCGGGAGTGAGCACTGAGCATCGGTTGGAAGTGGACCCGTCAAAAAAGCCAGTTCGACAGAAGAGGAGGATCTTTGCGCCTGAACGCCAACGGATCATCGATGAAGAGATTACGAAGCTGTTAGCTGCTGACTTCATCTTTGAGATCGACTACCCACAATGGATGGCAAATATAGTGCTGGTCCAAAAGCAGAACGGGAAATGGCGAGTCTGTATCGATTATACCGATCTGAATAAAGCTTGTCCAAAGGATTTCTACCCGTTACCCCACATCTACCAGCTCATCGATGCCACTTCGGGGTATGCTTTGTTAAGTTTCATGGATGCATTCTCTGGATATCATCAAATTTTCATGTGTAAAGAGGATATACCGAAGACGGCGTTCATTACGCATCGTTCGATATATACAAGAAAATGACCTTTGGCCTCATCAATGCCAGAGCCACATATCAGAGGATGATGAACTATGTCTTCAGATATCAGTTGGGTAAGAACATGGAGGTGTACGTGGATGACATGATTGTCAAGAGCATGCTGGTACAGAAACATTTGGACGATTTGGAAGAATGCTTTCAGATAGTTCATCACCACAAATTGAGACTGAATCCTGCTAAGTGCACCTTCGGATTAGGTGCTGGAAAGTTTCTAGGTTATTTTGTCAGTTAGAGAGGAATTGAAGCCAATTTAGAAAAAATTCAAGCGATCCTGAACATGAAGACTCCTCAGTCATTTAAGGATGTTCAACGTCTGTCTGGAAGGATTGCAGCTTTGAGGAGGTTCATGTCCAAGTCGGCAGAAAGGTGCTTGCCATTTTTTGATACGTTGAAAGGGCCGAAGAATGCAAAGACGTTCCAATGAACTTCGGAGTGTGAAGACGCCTTTCAGAGCATCAAGTCCTACTTATCTTCGGCACCTTTGTTGGTGAAGCCCGCTCCTGCTGAGCCTTTGTATTTGTACCTAGCAGCTAGTTCGTTGGCAGTAGGAGCAGTTTTGGTGCGTGAAGTTGGGGGTAAGCAGCACCCAGTTTATTATGTAAGCCATGTCCTTCGGGATGCTGAAACAAGGTACCCAAATATTGAAAAGTTTGCCTTTGCTGTAATAACTGCTAGCCGAAAGCTTAGGCAATACTTCCAGGGTAGGTTGGTAATAATATATACGGATCAGCCTTTGAAGAAGATTATGGGCAAACCTGAGGTATCGGGGAGATTAGCTGCATGGACAATGGAGTTGTCACAATTTTTCATTGAATATCATCCCCGAACCGCCATCAAGGGGCATGTCTTGGCTGATTTTGTAGTCGAATGTTCGTTTTCTGAAGCCGATGAAGTTGTGGCAGAAGCTGAAGGATCTGACAGAGCAGTTACAGTTCTTCAGCAGAAGCACAATTCGTGGACGCTGTATGCGGATGAGTCTTCTACTACGGACGTCAGTGGGGCAGGGATTATTCTGACGAGTCCGGAGGGATTCAAAGTGCAACAGGCCATTAGATTTCAGTTCAAAGCAACAAACAATGAAGCTTAGTATGAGGCGGTACTCGCAGGGTTACGATTAGTGAAGAGTCTTGAAGTGCAGAGAATAGTCATCTTCAGTGATTCTCAGTTAGTCGTTAAGCAACTCTCTGGAGAGTATGAAGCTCGAGGCCCAAGAATGATAAAGTATTTGGCAGAATTAAAAGAATGGCTTCAGTATTTCTAGTCCTACGAGTTTCAAGGGGTCGAGCGTAATGACAATTCCATTGCTGATGCACTCTCCAAATTAGCCACTACGGATGTTAGCATTTTTGATGGATCCGTTTACTTAGAAATTTTGCAACATCTTAGTGTTCATCATGAATCGGTAATGTGCGTTGATCGAACCAACTACTGGTTGACTCCATATCTAGAGTATCTGGCAGATGGCGTCTTACCTTCGGATCGGATGCTAGCCAAGAAAATCAAGTACAAGAGTGCTAATTTTCTTCTGATTGATAGGGATCTGTTCCGAAGGGCTTTCTCGTCTCCACTACTGAAATGTTTGACTATCTGAAGCTGAATACGGTTTTCGAGAGGTACATGAAGGCATCTGTGGCGACCATATGGCTGCTAAGTCATTAGCCTACAAAGTAATTCGTCAGGGGTACTACTGGCCTACCATCTTCGAGGAAGCGATTGAGTACGTCAAGAAGTGCGAGAAGTGTCAGCTCAATAGTCCGATACCATATCAGCCACCAGAAGAGCTATACTCGATCTTATCACCTATACCCTTTGCTGTCTAGGGGGTTGATATACTGGGTCCATTACCGAAAACAAAAGGACAGGTCAGTTTTATTATAGTTGCCATCGACTACATGACCAAATGGGTAGAAGCAAAGTCACTTAGGTTAATAACGGAACATGAATGCTTGAAATTTTTGAAAGAATCAGTAGTGTTTCGTTTCGGAATTCCTAAGGTGGTAATATCGGACAATGGACGTCAGTTTGTGGGATCGAAATTTGAAACATTTTTGAAAGAACTAGGGGTCCAGCACAGAAAGACTTCAGTGGCTCATCCTCAGTCAAACGAACAAGTCGAAGTGACCAATAGAACGCTGCTGAATGGGATCAAGCGCAGATTGGACGAAGCTAAGGGAAGATGGCCAGAAGAGCTGCTTACCATATTATGGGCTTATCGGACTACTCCGAGGACTACAACAGGGGATTCGCCTTTCAGACTAGCCTATGGTACTGATGCCTTAGTCCCAGTTGAAATTGGATCTCCAAGTCTTCGAGTTAGTCAATTCAAAGAGATCTGCAATGAAGAAGGACTGAAAGCCAATCTCGATTTGCTTGACGAAGTCAGAGAAACAACCTTGATCAAATTGGAAGCCTATCAGCGAAGAGTGGCTAAGCATTATAATAAGGGGGTAAAGCTTTGCAGATTCGAAGTAGGGGACTTTTTCCGCAGAGAAGTCGAAGCATCTATACCTCAGAATCTGGGAAAGCTGATGCCGAACTGGGAAGGATCGTATGAAGTCACTGAAGTGCCGAAGCCGGGGACTTATCGGTTGAAGGCATTAGATAGGCCAACAATTAAAAATACTTGGCACGCCGACAGGCTTAGGAAGTACTTTTAGTAAAAACAATGTCAGTACATCGGAAGTATGTAAATATTCACGTCATCATCAATAAAATTTCCCTTTTTTCTCAAACAAATCTTGTCTTCGTTGCTGATCAGTTCAGTGGTGTAAGGAGGTTCGGGGGGACTCGCTGACCATTCGATGGTAGCCTTAATGGCAGGTGGACCTTATGGGTTTGTCAGGCCCTGCGTGGTAGGCAAACGCCATCCTTAAGACGTTGTCAGGCCATGCGTGGTAGGCAATTATCGACCTTTGGATCTTGTCAGGCCCTTCGTGGTAGACAAGTGTTCTCTTTAAGACGTTTTCAGGCCCTTCATGGTAGGCAAATGTCATCCCATGGGTTTGTCAGGCCCTTCGTGGTAAGCAAATACCATCCTTCAGACCTTGTCAGGCCCTTCGTGGTAGGCAAGTGTCATTCTTTTAGACTTTGTCAAGCCCTTCGTGGTAGGCAAATGTCATCCCATGGGTTTGTCAGGCCCTTTGTGGTAGGAAAATGCCATCCTTCAGACCTTGTCAGGCCCTTCGTGGTAGACAAATGTCATTCTTTTAGACTTTGTTAGGCCCTTCGTGGTAGGCAAATGTCATATTATACAAGTTGTTACACCCTTCGTGGTAAACAAATTTCCAACGAAGCAGATCTGTCTCACACTTCGGTAACGAATAAGTATTCCTTTACTTTATTACCTATATATTTTCTTAGTGTTGAGTTCAGAATGCATCATTCTTTAACTTCATCTTATCTGTTATACGACATGCCTAGTTGTTGATTAACAGTTTAAGTTAAGTTCACAAAGAACTTGTACATTTTTCAAGATCGTTAATGCTGAATTATTGACAAAAAACAGAAGTCATGGTAAAGAATATTGAAATTTCATAAACATTTAAACAAGTTTACTTAAATTTCTTTACAAATAAAATTTTTATCCAATAACAACAAAATCAAATTTTCTTTTTACAAGACACCCTATAAACTGAAACGAAAAAACATCAGACTCAGGCTGCACCTTCATTCTCGGAATCAAGAAGGGCTGGGTCCAATTGAGCTGCAGTTAGCTTTTCCTTGCCCCGACCTCGGCAATCTTCGTATCCTTCATAGTATACTTTCAGAATTTCTGCGCTAAGCTCATCAGATGTACGATAATCCGCCTGTATCCGCTTGAGCAATTCTTCAGTCAGAGGAGGGTCCTGTTCCTGAAGTACCTTTATCTTGCCACGAAGTTTACGATGCTTGGCCCTATGGACTTTCTTATCAGCCCGAGCCTTTATCTGAACTTCGCTGAGTTGTATTGACAAGTTTTGATTGGCTGCAGAAAGGCCCTCATTGGTAGTCTTCAAAGCTTCGGTCTCTGCAACAAAACATACATTCATGTTAGCCAATTTTGTTCGCTGGCTTTTGTCGTCTTCAGTTCTTCTCTGACCGAGCTCAGCACGTTATAGGTTTCCTTCATATCCTCCTTGGTTTGGGCCAATTCCCTCTGAAGACTTTAATTGACATGGAAAACAGATTCATGTTCCTCTATCTCTCGAGCCAATGTAGCCTTCAACACGTTGTTCTCCCTCCTCAGAGTCTCCTCATCGGACTCGACATTTATATGTCTGGGACGTAAACGCCTGAAGACTGCATTTGCCTGCACATATTCGACAATATCCAGTCAATTTTAAATATTTAGACAAGTAAAGAAATGTTTAACTAAGAAAACCCTCACCTACCTTTGCCAAACAACTCATGCCTTCATCAAGAAAATTCCCGTTTGTATGATTATCAATTCGGTGATCATCATTTTCCCGAACGAAGGCATCAAAGAGTTGGAAGGGAAAGTTGACGTTATACCGAGGCCATAAGGTCGGCGCTCCAGTGGCCTCATCATGGAATTTTTGTGATGAAGGCCTTGGGGGGGGGGGAAGGCATTGGTTGGTCACAAATGGGAGAAGAATCCATGTAGATATTTTTAGTGGAAGAAGATTGAGTTGGAGTAGGGTCTTGAACTGGTAGAAATACAGGTGTTGAACTTGGGTGGCTGTCAGATGGTTGTTTTCTCTTTCGAGATGGTGCTGCAGCAGGTTCAGTTTGTTCTTTTTCATTTATAGTTAGAGTATCCACGGGGGCTGTTGGGGGATGAACATTTGAAGAAGATACTCTAAGCTCATCGGGGGTTAAGGGAATAACTTTGGTTCTCAACTTTTTGATTCGAAGAAGTTGCCTTCGATCATTTACAGGTAGATCTAATAAACTTGTTTGAGCTAATGTTGGATTGGCGACTGGTGGTGTTGGATCAACAGTTGGCGGTATTGGGTCGGCAATCGGTGGTGTTGGATCGATGGTTGGTGGCGTTGGATCGATAGTTGGGGGTATTGGATTGACAGTTGGTTCAGATTCAGAAAGGGCTTCGGAGTCTGACGGGATGGAAATTAGTCAAGCCTTCGGGTGGCTCTTTTCTTTTGACGAAGTTGGAGGACTCCTTCCGAGAGAAGGGGTTCATCATCTTTGGGTGCATGGGTTTGAGGTTCAGCAGTTGGTGTTTCAGTAGGTGGGTTGAATTTGGAGGAGGCTTCCGGTTATGAAGGTTCAGCATCGACATCTGCAGATTTTCTGGCTGCATTATCTTCGGATGGGACTTCATGTTGTGAGGAATCGGCGGTGGCTTCTACCGATTTTCCAGTTAACAAATCCTCTAAGTCTTTCACCTCCGAAGACGACGGTTTAATCAAAGTTACTACAGAAGATTAACAGTTCTACATCAGAATCCATATCACATAAAATTTTCAAATATTCATAAAATGAATATGTACTTACGTTTGTGGTCATATAACCACGCTTGATTGGAAAGAAGTCTATAGTTCTATTCCTCCCTCGGGAAATTGTCCAAAAGCTCTATCATCTCGGCCTCACGTTCTTCAGAGATGTCTCCGAAGTCAGTAGAAGTCTTCTCATCAGTGGCCCAATTCGGTAAAGAGATGATTTCGGGTCCTTTGACGAAAAACCACTTCTCATGCCATCCTCTGTTACTTGAAGGAGTATTCACCAACGAACGTCTCTCGAACTTCTCTCCTGTTTTCGAAGAATGCTTGCTTATGGTCTTAAATCCTTTCTCTCTGGACTGGCCGACCTTGTATACAGTAAAGAAGAAGTCGAGTGTAGGTTCGACACCAAGTTTGTGGCATAAAGCTATGAATGCTAGAATGTGAATATAAGAGTTCGGCATTAATTGGGCGAACCCAACACCCAAAAACCCTAAGAGAGTTACTATGAAAGCATGAAGAGGGAATTGAACCCCTTTCTCCAAGATGGTCATCGTAACAGCCATCCATCCTTCGGGGCGTTGATACATCCGTTCTTCAAACCTGGGAGCTCTCACCAAATGGGTATCCGGAATGTGGCAACGAGTTCGAAGCCTCTTCAAATCAACCTCTGTAACTTTCAATGGAGTGTTGGCATGGAAATACTGTTCCTTACTCCTATAGAATGCAGAAGGATTGGGAGGGGATTTTGTTATCGATTTCTTCTTAGTAGTTGCAGCGGTCGGATCAGAGCTTGAAGCGTCTTTGTTAGGGTTTGGGCTTGGAGGAACGACGCTGATCAGTGTCACTAGCAGGGGACGACCTTGCTCAGAATCTTGAGAAGCCATTGTTAACGATTTGCAGAGAAGGGATAGAGAGCTCGAGAGGTAGAAAGAAAGCTCGAAGGTCCGAAATTCAAATTGGCAGCAATGATGGTGAATTGGAAGAGGTAGCGCCCGGTTTTGGGTCTAAATATCTTAACCGGAGTGGACCTATGTCTATTGGGCCTCCCTTTTCTGTCTCTGATATCAATTTGGACCGACTTAGTTAGGCCTTGGTGAGTTTCACTTTGGACCCCTTGTGACTTATCATAATTCATTATATCATGGGCCTATATTGTTTACAGTCTTCCATTAAACACCCTGTTTAATAAAAGACTAGGGGGGCAATGTGGGGCCATGATCCTTTTCATTATTGGGCCAGACTTAATGGACTCCTCCCTTGGATTATGTTACTTTTGTCCTGTTGGTCCTAATGATTTGGGCCCATTTACTTGATTATTCCATTGGGTCCTTTCGGTTGGATCCGGTCGCATGGGTCATTTTCGTTATTTGGGCTTAGTCATTGAATTGACCCATTATACAAATTGCCACTTAACCCAGCTTTGACCGGTAATCATTACATCAAATAATAGTTGACTGTTATGTCGCCACCTTCCTGCATGACATTAATGAGGATGGGACTCAGGCGACCGACGGTAGCAAACAGTAGTAGCAGGTAGGGAGGTGAGTCATAGGCTTTCGGATGAGATGACCGGGAGTGGGGGAAGGTGTCAGGATATAGTGGGTGGCACGGTAAACCGGGTCTGAGGTACGTATGGGGCAAGGATCACACAAGAAAGGTAAGTAACAAAATATTACGACACTCAATCATATTATTCTTCTCTCTCAAGCACTAGACATTATTTTCCTCCATTGTTAACTTTGTGGTCCCCGATACTGACTCTCACGCCGGAGCTATCCCCCGACGATCAAGCCGTCAAGCTTTTGGTGTTGACTTGTTGAACTGTGCAGGATATCAGACGCGTCTTAGTGATTGAGACGTGGGGAAAGATCTTGACGGTAACATATAAGATCCTTGCACAAGACTAATTAATATTCAAGTTCTAAATTAAATTAAAACCTCTGAGATACAACTCTCTAAGGTGAAATTAGAAACTATATTGAACTTATGCGAATCAAAAAAAATACTAGAAATCAGCAAATTACAAAGAAACAACAGTGAAATAATCGAAATATTGAGAAATATTGTACTCACCGGAAGGTGACCGATAACACGAAGGTTCTTGGACGGAGGACTCTCGTCGACCGGAGCGAAGTTACCGGAGAGCCAGTAATGAGGCTGTGAAGAATCGTACATGTACTTGATTATCAGTTTTTCAATCCAATCAATCGCTTTTGATGTGAATCCTTTGCTTGGCTTCGGATTCACCACTACTACTCCGCCTTCAATCCTATCTACTTCTTCCTCTTTCCGGCCCATCCCCATTTTCTCTCTCCTCTCTCTAGAAATTTATCTCTCTCTCTGGAAATTGGTGTATCTTAAATGTTAAATGTATATATATAGGAGTGGAGAACTCGAGATGAGAGTAGATGCTTTCGAGTTGAGTGGTTTTGTGCTTGTTTGTCAGTTACTGAAGTAGTAGATGCTTTTGAGTTTTGAGTCGAGTGGTCTTGTGCTTGTTTGGCAGTTACTGAATAAAATTTAAATTTATAGTGTGAAATTTCAACACAAAATTAACTTCAATCTTTCTTTAAAATGACTATAATATCCTATTCTAACAAAATCACATATTCTCCTCCGCACTTCCCTGTACGCACAAATAATAGAAATCAAACATGCATGTAAATTAATTTATATTTTTGATAGTTTAGAAATAAAAGATACGTTACCTGATCACAAGTTCTAATAAAATCACAGATTTTCCTTCACATTTTTTATTTTAAGTTTAAATTTGTTAAACTTAAGTATAAATTGTTAATTTATTTTAGTTTATTTTTAAATTTATGTACTTGTAAATTTTAAAATGTATAAATTAGTTTATATATATATACTAGCTGTCTCCCGTGCCTCCGGCACTGTATGGACGGTGAGATTTATCTCAAACTTTGGACGGCCTACATGATTTATTGAGTGAGCGGAAAATTCAAAATCATTTGTATTTTATTTTATATATATATATATATAATTGTTAATATAGAGCATCATTGTCACATCATGTTTTACATTATTAAATAGTCTACATAAGTAGGACTGATCATTCGGTTATAACCGAACCGAATAGGCTATTCAGTTATAACCGAATACCGAAATTTTCATAATTCAACTATCCGAAATACTAACCGAATTTGGTTAATAACCGATTTACCGATTACCGAATTACCGAATTGTATGTTCGGGTATTCGGGTAATAACCGAAACTAAAATTGTTGGACAAAATTTATAGACTCAAAACTCAAAAGAAATATTCAACCCAAAAAATGTCTCTTTTACAACTGTAACAAGTTCAATAGACAATTATTACCTGAGGAGCATGTAAAAAAAGTAAAACAAAGAGATCATAACCTCTCAGTTTCAACTGAAATGAATTTCAGTTTCAAATGAATTCAGCCAAAAGCCAAGTAATCAACAGCTGACGAAATCAATCCCCATAACTGAAATCTCGACCAGCCCATAACTGAAATCTCGACCAACCCAAAAATCAAATTCCCCAGGAAATATAAAAACCCCAAATTTTTAATTCCTTGAAATCCCAACAACAAAGAAATCAAATTCCCCAGAAAATATAAAAACCCCAAATTTTCAATCTAGTGAAATCCCAACAGCTTCCCCAAAAAAATATAAAAACCCCAAATTTTGAATCCAAATCCCAACAACAAAGAAATCAAATTCCCCAGAAAATATAAAAACCCCAAATTTTCAATCTAGTGAAATCCCAACAGCAATCGATGCCCAAAATAAGGCACTTTATTTGGGTAAAACATTATACATAACTACATAAGGCTTAAAATCATAACATATACAAAACAGAGTACAAATCAAAGAGACGAGAGTTGAAGAACTCGGAAGAGATCGAGCAGTCGAGATTGAAGAACTCGAAAGAGATCGAGCAGTCGAGGTTAAAGAACTCGGAACTCGGAAGTGGTCGCAACACGCAGGGGCCGGGAGATAGCCAGTCTAGAGAGGTAGAGAGGCGGAGAGGCGGAGGTGGAGAGGATGTCAAAATGACAAAGTATAGAGAGAAGTCAGAACTCAGAAGAGAGGTGAGAGAGCCGAGATCTGAGATTTAGAAAATAGGGATTGCGAATATAGGTAAAGACCAGACACAAGTCAATAAGTCACACAACACAACTATAAAATTATTATTTTGTTAATTAAAATTTCGGTTATTCGGGTATAACCGAAATTACAGAAAAAATCAAAAAACCAAAATAATTCGGTTTAAAAAATTCGGTTGTGTTCAGTTATTCGATTTTATCCGTTTTTTGCTCACTCCTATACATAAGTGTCCAACATAGTGCCATATTGATATGCTGTTAACTTTTAACACTTTTGGACGGTTTTTAAATTTTTTATAAAAAAACTTTATTGTTTAATAAGTTGACCCGACAAAAAAATCGATTTAGTGATGTAAATATAAATTAGAGTTCAGTTTAGTAGGCAAAAAATTATTTAAACCATTAACTTTATTGACCATATTAACACCATTTTGTTAGAGTTTATTGATAAAGTTTGTAACCATTTGAAAAATCTTAAAATAGATAGATAGAAAATAGATTTTGAAAATTTATAATTAATTATTTTTCATTTTTTGATGTATAAACACGTTTAAATTATAATTTAAAATGTTATTATTTGTAAGGGTATAATATATAGTCCAAACTGTTATAAAAGATTAATAAAATTAAGAATAAAATGATTAGAGAATAAAATATTATAAAAGATTACTAAAATTAAGAATATTATGAGACATTATTATTTGTAAGGGTATAATATGTCTCATAATATTTTCATATCTATCCTCATTAACTATTACAATGCTCATGCTCTTATTTATAGATACATGGACTTGGAAGTTTCAAAAGTCATGAGTTTAAAACTTAATGAACATAAGAGTTAATGAACTTAATGAACATAGGAGTTACACAATGAACTTGGGAGTTCCAAAATATCAAATATCCTTACAATTAAATATAAATCTAGACATCCATAAATATATGTTATAATTTTATAACACTCTCCCTTGGATGTCTATTGTATAACCATACGCATAGAAAACTGTCTCATTAAAAACCTTACCAGGAAAAACCCAATGGGAAAAAAAACTTTGGTTAAGGGAAAAAGAGTGCAACACGTATTAGCTTCCCCTCATGAATGTATCATTAAGTCCTCCAGCTGTCACATTCCAATATTGCGACGCATTCCTTGAAACATTGTAGTTGATAATGCCTTACTGAACAAATCTGCTAGATTGTTAAATGTCACTACACTTATCAAGGTCATGTGTGAAAAAGAATTTTGGTGAGATATGTTTTTTTTTCTATCTCCTTTGATGTATCCTCCCTTTAATTGAGCTATACATGCAGCATTGTCTTCATACAGAATGGATGGAGTCCTTTTGTAGTAATTTTCTAAGAATATGCCTCGTTAAAAACCTTACCAAATAAAAACCCAGTGGAAAAAATTTTGGCTAAGGAAAAGAGTACAATATTTTTGTATAACTTCTAGTGCCTTGGGATTGACTCATTAAAACCTTTCAAAGGAAAACCCAGTGGAAAAAAACCTTAGCGAAGGAAAAAGAGTACAATCAGCACATATCATTTTTACTCCCCTTCATAGAATTTCCATTTGTCCATGGAAAAAATATCATTAAGTCGAAGAATGCAAATATTGTGCACCATCTTCTTCAAAATCATAGTTGGTAATGACTTAATGAATCTATCATCCAAATTATCACATGATCATATATGTTTGATATCAATATCGCCATTCTTCTGGGGCTCAAAATAATTTTGGTGCAATATGCTTGGTTCTATCACCCATGATATAACATCCTCTAATTTGAGTGATACAAGCGACATTATCTTCATATAATATCGTTGGACTATTTATTATTGATGATCATCCACAGTTCACACAAATATGTTGAATTACTGATCTCAACCAAATACATTCATAACTTACTTCATAAATTGTGATAATCTCTCCATTAGCAAATCCAACTAACTGTGGTTTTGATCCATATTGCTTGTAATTTAATTGCAAATGCTATATTAAGTCATGAGAAATTTTGCAATATACATCAAAGCACCAATTGTACAAAGATATGGTACTTCAGGACCAATAATTTTCTTCATTATTTTCTTGTTGTCAAAACGGATCTTTCTTGATATAGTGACCAATCTATCATTGAAATGCTTAAAGGATTAACATTATCCATGTAAAGTTACTTCAGGACTTTTTCTGTGTATGTTGATTGATGAACAAGAATTCCATAGCTCAATTTGTAGGCCAAGACAAAAATTTGTCTTACTAATATCTTTCATCTCAAGTTTGTTGTTTTTGTTAACTCTTCTGGAGCAAGATCTTTCATCAATAAATAACAAATCCATATTATGATCTTTTGATAAAAATGCATGCACAAATTGGATTATTCTCAAATCCTTCTTTCAAAAGATATCTACTCAGACGATTATACCACAATATGCATCTGAATTACTTTAACACATATAAAGATCTTTATAGCTTAAAATACATACTTCGAGATGTAGAATTATATGCTTCAGGCATTTTATATCCTTCAAGGATTTTCATATATATATGATTATTATCTAATGATCCATACAGATATGTTGTAACAACATTCATTAATCGCATATCCGAATTTTCTTTTGCTACCAAGCTAATTAAAAATTTGAATATAATTGCATCCATTACAGGAGCATATGTTTCTCCATAATTAATACCAGGTCTCTGCGAGAAATCTTGTGCTACAAGTTGCGCTTTGTACCATATAATTTCATTTTTTTTATTTCGTACAAATACCCATTTGTATTCAACATGCATCACACCTTTAGGTGCTCGGACTACAGGTCCAAAAACTTCACATTTACTTTGTGAATTTAGTTCTAGTTGAATCGCCTCTTTCCATATTGGCCAAATATTTCTACGTTGAACATTCATCAATAATTTGTGGTTCATATTCATGATCATTACTTCTGGTAATATCAAGAACAACTTTATATAAAAATATGTTGTCGACAACAATTTTATTTCTATCTGATATATTCATCTCATGTATATACATAATGTATCAAGATCTCGTTATTTTCAAGTACCTGATCCTCTTCAGGGGATAACTCATCCTCTTCAGGAGATAACTCTTCAAGAGTTTTATTTACAGGAGATTTTTGTTCATAAGTTTTGGATAGATCAATAAATTTTGTAGCCTATTTCATGGGTATAGCCTTTTTATGGGCTGCAACTTGTTTTTCTTGTACTTTCTTCTTATGGGGAATTTTATCTTTAACATAAATCATTTTTCCACATTTCAAGTGTGACTTTGATTCAATTTGCTGCTGTATTAACTGATTGTCCTACAGAGACTTCAATCTCTGCTAGAGTATTAGCAGCTAGAATGTGAGATATCACTATTTTCTTATTATCGGTGAATAATTTTGTTAATTGATTTGCAATTCATTGCAAATGAATAATCCTTTGAACTTCTAGTTCATAATAATTTGTATGAGGATCAAGATTAAATAACGTTGAAACATTTCAATTAATCTCCCGTCGTGCTTCAGGCAATGATTTCACGTCATGCTTTAGGCAACGAATTTTCCCTAATGGTGGGAAGACTGTTTCATTAAAATAACAACCCTCAAAATATACCTTAAAAATATCACTTATTGAGGTTATAAATAGAATGACCCCAATCATGTATTGGTAATTAATTTACTTTGATATAATCAACAAGTAAAGGAATCTTCTGGTTCTTTAAGGGATGTTCATGAGAGTTTTCAATAATTCAATGCATCATTATTGATCCTAAATGATTATGACAAATCATAAAAACATTTGGATCTGTACACTTCTGGTGTATTGCACACTTCTGGTGTATTACAACATTTGTTTCAACTATTCTCATTTTAGTATTATATAACCCAGAAGAGAAAATATACAGTTTTTCTAATATGAGCTTCTGGCCCGATAATATTGAAGAAATATAAAGAAATGCTTCACTGCCTTCGTTATTGATTTCAATATGATAACCATTATAACGTATATCCTTAAAACTGAGCAAATTTCTACTTGCCTCAGAAAAATATAAAGAATTATCAATACAAAGTTTTGTGCTCTTTGATAACATTATAATTGCTCTTCCAGAGACTTTAATTAAGTTTGATGAATAATCACTCTTCAAGAGTCTTCAATTATATTTGATGAATAATCGCTCTTCTAGAGCCTTTAATTAAGTTTGATGAGCTTCTGGCCCATACAACTTCATAAATGCAAAACATAAATTTAACTTTATTACTTGAAACATAAATAAAACATATAATAAAAATACTTATTATAGTGTCATAATATAATGAAATAAAAATAATTAATTGGTTCTATCAACATATCATCAAGGAAACTATAGACATCAAAATTAGTTATATCCACTCCATTTGAAAAGTCAAAATAATTCATGGGATCTTCAGGATCATTATAATCAATAAAGTTTATTTCAATTTCATTTCCTTTTTCTTTTATGGAGTCTTGGTACAAATCTATCAAATGTTTAGGAGTACGACGGGTACATTCTCTTTTCTATATTGATTATTCTTTTCACGTCGACTATCACAATCATAATTTCCTCTATGATTATCAAATGATGTTCCATTCACTTTAGGGAATGTAATAGGATCGATCGAGCGAGATTGTTGGTTTTTCAGCAAAAAATATTATTTTGTACAGCTACTAGAAGACATAATTTCACTTCTGGAAACATAGTTTCCTTTATCGCTTCAGGGAATATTTTGTAAACTTACGCTCTCGATATTGCTACTGCAAGAGAATATTCGAGGCATGAACTATAATAAATATTTTCTCTAACATGTCTTCATCAGTGTTTTTCACTCAACACTTTTTAAAATCTTGCAACTTCAGGTGCAACCAATTATAATGAGTTTTTAAAATCTTTCCTTTAAATCATTTCATAAGACAAGTGAGTCTTTTACTGTAATGTACTCAACTTTTAATTTTTCATGGAGATGATAGCGAATAAAAATCATTAATTTTGCATGATCTTGCAGGGATGCATGATTGTCAACTACAATTGTATCTCCAATGTTCTTTGCCTTTAGATGAATCTCATCATTAAGAGTACATGTCAAATAATTCTTGCTCAATATAAAGCAAGAGCAACAAATTCAAATTTATAAGATTTAAATATTAAATAACTAAACATATTCCCCATCAAATTAAATAAGTATATATGTTCAATTTTAATTGTAATGAAATAATTAATAGAAATACAGTAAAATATGAAACTAAATTTGTCCACTAAAAATAACAAACCAATACTACTAAGCATATTTGTCATTGTAACTTCATACAAAAATTTATCAAAAAGGTCAATAGAAATATATCAAATATGCTATCATGCATGCCAAAAGTAAATATATCAAAAATCATTAGAAATATATCAATTTTTTTATTCCAAAATTGTTTTAGTACGGAAACTAGAAAGTACCCTTTTGAAGATTATATCTTCTAGTTGTTATCTGTTGAGATATGAAAATATCTAAAAATGTAATCATCATGTATTTTATCGGATCCCTTTTGATTTATTTAGATTGGAAGAAATGTAAAATTACAATACACTTTTATAAAAATAAACACTGCACAATAATTGAGGTTAAATATTTCACCGTATTACAACAAGACAATTTGAGAGTGGTGTGAAGATGACTTACATATGAGTATTACAGTTATTAGCATGCTTGAACCAAGAATTAACAAATTCTAATAATAGGTTATGAATGGAATAACATACAGTATGTTATACTAAAAAAATTTGTGTATCCATATATATATAATAGATAAATATACATTCTCCTTCAAATCAAATATGATTTTCTTCAAGACGAATGTGAGAAGTAATTCGTACTGATAACGTGTTACAAAATATTATGGAATACTCTCTTCTCTCTAATCATATTTGTACTTGATTTTAATTATCTTTCATAACATTTCATAACACAAATGATATTTTTTTTATTCAGTCCTTTAATTAATCCAGGAAAAAACAAACAAAACATGAGATTATTTTAAGTTATCCAATGAATAATTCCATAAAAAATAAACATGTGACTAGGACTATTTAATTATAAAATTAATAGTCTTGGGATTATAATCCCATGAATTATAATATCAAGATTATAATCCTTGCAAACAAACATGACCTTTGAGTTTTACATGCAATTAGATGAATAATTTCTCGTTTTAATAATAACATTATGAGAAAACGGTTGCTTAGCAGTCTCTTAGAAAAACCAAAAAAAAAATGTTAATTGATGCATACATAATTGTAAAGTGTAAAGCATGAACTAGCCAACAACTCCCTATATGTACTTACCTCTTATTCTAGAGTCTAGTACAATTGTTTTCCTTCCGATCGTAAGGTAATTAGTTACTGAGAAAAAATAGAATTCAAAACAATAAAAAATATATGTTTGAATTTGCTCATAATTTTGCAAATTCGACTAATATTATTACGGGCTGACGAGACTTGCAAAGAGACAGCGCCCTTGGAAGTCAAACTTAAGGTGTATTTGGGCTTGGAGATTTATTAATAGTTCGGTCTTGGGTTTTACTAATGTATTGTGTAAAATCCCAACTTTTATGAATAAAGATTTAATTTTCTCTAAATATCATTTTGAGTAATAAGGTGTGAATTTGATATAATGTTATAGTTGTGGGTAATATTTACAAATTTTGTAAAGTAAGCAAGTTGTCATAAAATATTCGTTTGGTCGGGAAATATTCATTTTATTAGGGAATATTCGTACGACGACACAATACGCGTGGTTAGAAAACGACAGAAATAACTTTTTATAAAAATAACGGCAAAACTTTTACCGCTAATTGTTGAAATACCCGGTGATAAAAGTACAGTAATACACGTGGTTTCATAGTAGCACACAGTATTGTACAATATATTTGATTATTGATGCTTACGTGAGAAGTCACTCAGTTTTATTCAATTATTGCCATAGTAATTGCTGCATAGTATCTCATATTATTGATTCATAGGAATTAGATTTTGACTTATCTGTTGAAACTCCGTTGGGAGAAACCTTCATTGCATCCACTGTTTATAAACCTTGTTTGATTCAAATCGGCACCCTCATATTACATGTCGATCTAATTATCTCTTTGAAAATACTTGCATTTTATGTGATTTTAGGGATTGATTGGTTAACTACTCATTATGCTAAAATTGATTGTTTTTGTAAGGTTTTTAGCTTTCATATTCCTAACCAACCTATTATACAAATTCAAGCAACCAAACCACTAAAGTTAATCATTGTCATATGAAGCCAGAAAGCCATTCGTTTATTGAAAAACGGATGTCAAGCTTTTTTAGCCCATGTCACAGATTTAAAAAAAATACGTCAGATTTGAAGAATATTTTTATTGTTAATAAATTTCCTGACGTATTCCCTGAAGAACTTCCTGGTCTATGTGACGCCCCCAAAATAGGTATACATCACCTATTCTGAGTCGTCAAAAACATGGTACAGAATACAAATACAACTTAATTATACAACTGTCGTGTAAAGTACGACAAAACATAAGCTGTGAGTTTTAATACAAATATTATCGTCTAGACAATATACAAACTCAAATTCAATATTATTACATTTTTTCTACTATTTCACTGAATAGTGAGGACTATTAATGCTATCATCTGGTCCGTCACTCCGTTCCCCGACTAATCCCTTCTACGTTCTCATTTCCTGAAGAGAACAATAAAAGTAAAAGGGTGAGCTCAACTAGCCCAGTAGAAAATATTATGACTAAAATAATGCAGAATATATTATCGTTAGCCTTCAACAGTGTTAAACTGATATAATATAACAACCATTAAGTTTAACTACAGCAGAACAAACAATCCATTAAAAGAGTCAAGTAGAGAATAAAATCTACTATCTTTTATGATTTAGAAGGTTTTTCATCACTTTTATCGCCGGGACTCAGCTTAATAAATAATCCACATCATCGAATCACCCCTGCACTACGGCCAATGATATTCTTTAGTATCAGGACCACAATTATCCATGCAGTACGGGCCAAGAATATTTGTGTATTCATTAATGGTCATGATCATGCCAACAACTGTCCATCAATACACTACGGGTCAGTGAGGACTTTTTCCACATCATTTGTAACATTACGATCATGATTACATAGAATAATCTCTGGTCATAATCATACCAAGTCCATCTATGCACTATAGGCCACAAATGACTTTCAACAAAATATAAACATGAGGATGATGACAATGATATAAGAATTCAATAAAACAAGTTCAAGAATTAATTTATTCAGGAACTAATAACGTCCAAATTGTCAACATGATACTGCATTGTACAGTAAAATTCAAGAATGCTCAGAAGAATATTTCCATGAAAAGATACTGGATGAAGCGCAAATATCAAGAATATTCAACTAATTTTATGGAGTATAGAAGTCAAAACTTTAACCAACTGAGTATAATATGGAATGGAATAACAAAAGAAATCACCAAGCATGCGATAGACCGCACATGCAGGTTATTCCAACAGAATAAAAAATAACGGAATCAGGTCCGACGTAAAACGTACAGACAGGATATTCCAACATAATAATAAAGACGGAATCAGGTCCGACGTAAAACGCACAGACAGGATATTCCAACAGAATAATAAAGACGGAACCAGGTCTGACGTAGAACGCACATACATGATGTTCGAACAGAATGATAAATAATGGAACCAGGTCCGGTGTAAACGCACAGACAGGATGTTCCAACAGAATGATAAAGAATGGAATAACAGAAGAATTTCATCAATTATAGGGTAGCCCGCGTATACAGGTTATTCCAACAGAATAATAAAGAATGGAATAACAGAAGTTCTCTTCGTGGATAAGAAAGAAATAATACTCCCCACCTTAGAAAAACTGGATATTGGAATAGTGAGGTAGCAAACTTCTCTTATTCTTTCTATAATTTCTCTCTCTATAATAATCACTCTAAAGCTTTTGTGAATTGGTGAGAAATGAAGGAAGAATGAGCTTCTATTTATAGAAAAATATAGTATCGATAATTGCACGTTTTGGGGCTCAAAAAATTACAGTACAATACCTCCAACTTTTCTTTCATTTTTAATTTAGTCTTGCAAGTATTATCAAACTTGCACCACTTCCTCTAATAGTAAATAATGTGAATCAATAGTTCAATCATGTGAATCAATAGTATAATTATGTGAAAAATACGAATTACAGTATAGTACCTCCATCTATACCTCTATTTTTAACTTAGTCATGCAAGTATTATCAATTTTGCACCAACTCCCCTAATAGTACAAGAATGTGATTCAATAGTACACCATGTGAACAAATAGTTATATAAGCATGTGAATTAGTAGCAATTAATTGTTCATTTATCCGATAAATTATCCGATTTATCAATATAACCCCCAGACATTAATTATCATCGGAATAGATGTCAATTTCCACTAACACTAATAATCCCAACACAATGGAACTATCAATATCATCTTTAATCAACACGAACTTATTCATCATTAATATTATAACTCACAATATTTAACAACCAGGTCGTTCCCAGGAAAGAGGGGCTTTCCGATAAGGATTTCTCCTTATTGGCGGGCAATTAGGTGACCAAACCTCTCCTTGACAGAACTTCTAGACATTGTCAATATTACAAATAATAATATGAATAACTTTGTCGTCTCAATTATTGATTTAATAATATAAAATATTATGCAAATGATACTGTAACAATAATTGAATCAATAATATGAGAGATATGATGCAGTAATTACTGTATCAATAATTGAGTATAACTGAGTGACTTCTCACATAAGTATCAATAATCAATACCGTGTGCTACTATGAAATCACGCGTATAACTGTACTTTTAACACTGGGTGTTTCAACAGTTAACAGTAAAACTTTCACCGTTATTTTCATAAAGTATTTTTGTCATTTTCTCAATCCGACAATAATTTTGTTGTGGGGTTCACCAATGATTGTGCCGTTGTACGAATATTACCTGCTAAAACGAATATTCCCTGACCAATTGAATATTATATAACAACTTGCGTACTTTGCAAAACTTGTAAATAATACCCACAACTATAACATTATATCAAATCCACACCATAATATTAAAAAATATATTTCGAGAAAATTTAATCTTTATTTAAAAAATTGGGGTCTTACAACCTCCCATTCTTATGAAATTTCATCCTCAAAATTAGGGTGCATACCTGGTATGTCGAAGAGGTGAGGATACCTTGATTTCATTTCGAATTCTAATTCCCAAGTCATTTCCTCAACATCGTGGTTTCTCCATAAAATTTTGACTTGAGTTATAACCTTGGAGCGTAGAATATGATCCTTTTTATCCAAGATTTTAACAGGTAACTCTTCATACATTAAATCTTCCTCTATCTCATCTGGTTCTAATTCAATAATGTGGTTCGGGTCTTTCACATATTTACGTAACATAGATATGTAAAAAATGTTATGAACACGAGACATACTTGGCAGTAAAGCGAGTCTATACGCCACAGTTCCTACTTGATCGAGGATTAAAAATTGGCCAATGAATTGAGGGTTGAGATTTCCTCTCTTTCCAAATCTTGTAACTCCCTTCCATGGAGCAACACGTAACAACACATGATCTCCAATATCAAATTCCACGTCCTTTCGATGAAGATCAGCATAACTCTTTTGTCGATCTTGTGAGGTTTTTATATGTTGTCGAATCGTTTGAATCTTTTTCGTAGTCATACGTACCAACTCCGGTCCCAACAAAGTTGCTTCACCTACCTCATCCCAGCATACTAGAGAACGACACTTTCTTCCATATAACGCCTCAAATGGATCCATGCCAATACTTGCTTGATAACCGTTGTTGTAGGAAAACTCCACCAATGGTAAAAACTTGTCCCAACTTCCCTTGAAGTGAAAGACACAGAGTCTTAATAGATCTTCAAGAATTTGAATAGTTCTCTCCGACTGCCCGTTCGTCTGAGGATGACATGCCGAGCTAAATCGTAAATTCGTGCCCATAGCTTTTTGTAAACTAACCCAAAATCTTGAAGTGAATCTTGGGTCTTGATCAGAAACTATGGATACTGGCATACCATGCAGTCTTACAATTACATTTATGTACATACGAGCTAGACGTTCAAGTGTATAAGTTTCTCGTATCGGTAAAAAATGAGCAGACTTGGTCAATCTATCAACAATGACCAAAATCACATCTATACCTTGAGAAACCTTAGGAAGACCGGTAACGAAATCCATGGTAATGCGCTCCCACTTCCATTCTGGAATTTCAAGTGGTTGCAATGGACCTTTTGGTACTTGATGCTCCGCCTTGACTCGTTGACACGTTAGACACCTTGAGATAAACAGCGCTATCTCTCTCTTCATATCGCCCCACCAAAATATATGTTGAAGATCATGATACATTTTGGCACTCCCAGGATGGATTACAAACGATGTGTTGTGCGCCTCTATCGTGATTTTATACTTTAAATCAGGGTCTTTAGGAACACAAAGTCTGGAGTTGACTTGAAGTATTCCTTCTTCATCGATTCTTGCTTCCGGCATAGCACCTTCTTGCACTTTCTTCCTCATACGCATCAACTTCAGGTCTATAGCTTGAGCAGCTTTAACTTTATCGATTAAATTCGGTTTTACTCGTATGTTTGCCATCATCATGTGGGTCCCTATAATCTTTATCTCTAACTCCATCCTTTGCAAGTCATACAAAATGGGCCTTTGCGTTGACAATATTGCATTCGTACCCACATATGATCTTCTACTCAGTGCGCCAGCTACCACATTCACTTTTTCAGGATGGTATTGGATGGTATGATAATAATCTTTCAATAGTTCAAGCTAACGTCGTTGTTGCATGTTGAGTTCCTTTTGGGTGAAGAAATATTTGAGGCTTTTATGATCCGTGTAGATCTCCACCGTCTTTCCATACAGGTAATGCCTCCAAATCTTAAGCGCAAAAATGACAGCTGCCAACTTTAGATCATGAGTAAGGTAATTCCTCTTATATTCTTTGAGTTGTCGTGAGGCATAGGCTATGACTTTCCCATGTTGCATGAGAACACATCCTAACCCTTTGCCTGAAGCATTACTGTAGATGACAAATCCCTCCGAGCCAGATGGTATTGTCAGAACAGGTGCTGAAATGAGTCTCCTCTTGAGTTCTTGAAAACTCTTCTCACATTCCTCACTCCAACCGAACTTTGTATCTTTTTGATTTAGCTGAGTTAATGGAGTAGCGATTCGAGAAAATTCTTCCACGAATCTCCGATAATAACCAGCTAATCCGAGAAAGCTACGTACTTCGGTCACTAATTTGGGTTGCTCCCAGCTTTGAATAGCTTCAATCTTTGCTGGGTCAACAGATATTCCATGACTTGATATCACGTGCCCAAGGAATGCAACTTCCTCAAGCCAGAACTCCCATTTCTTCAACTTGGCATATAGCTTATTTTCACGAAGCTTTTGGAGTATCAGCCTCAAGTGTTGCTCATGATCTTCACGGCTTTTGGAATATATGAGGATGTCATCAATAAAGACGACCACAAAATGATCCAAATATTCCTTGAATACTTGGTTCATCATATCCATGAAGGCAACAGGAGCATTATTCAATCCAAAAGACATGACTAAGAATTCATAATGTCCGTACTGAGTTCTGAAGGCAGTCTTTAGAATGTCATCGGTTCTAATCTTCAATTGGTGATATCTGGAACGAAGATCAATCTTTGAAAAGAATTTGGCGCCTTGCAACTGGTCAAACAGGTCATCAATACGTGGCAATGGGTACCTATTTTTGATGGTGACATGATTCAACTCCCAATAATCAATACAAAGTTGCATACTCCCATCTTTCTTCTTCATGAATAGAACAGGAGCACCCCAAGGAGAAGTACTAGGACGAATAAAGCCAATGTCTAACAATTCTTGCAGTTGGGTCTTTAACTTCTGAAGTTCAATAGGAGCCATTCGATATGGGGCTTTGGAAATGGGTTTTGTACCGGGTTCAAGGTCGATACAAAATTCAATTTCATTCAATTTCTCTGATATGGTCGAACAAAATCTCGAGGTATTTATGGATGACTTTTTAGTTTTTGGGGATTCATTTGATTATTATTTGGAAAATCACACTCTCGTGCTCAAACGGTGTATGGAAACGAATTTGGTTTTAAACTAGGAGAAATATCATTTTATGGTGCAAGAGGGGATAATCTTGGGTCATCGAGTGTCATCAAAAGGAATTGAAGTGGATAGAGCTAAGATCAAAACCATCGAGAGCCTGCCACCACCTATTTCAGTAAAGGGTATTCGAAGTTTTTTGGGACACGCTGGTTTCTATAGACGATTTATAAAAGACTTCTCCAAAATCACGAAACCACTTTGCAATCTTTTGGAGAAGGATGTCCCATTCAACTTTGATCAAGCATGCCTGGAAGCTTTTGATGTGTTGAAGAAGAAACTTGTTACCGCACCTGTAATCATAGCGCCAGATTGGAGTATCTCATTCGAATTAATCTGTGATGCTAGCGACTTTGCAATTGGCGTAGTTCTTGGCCAACGAAAGGATAAAATATTTCATGCTATATACTATGCTAGTAAGACATTAACGGATGCCCAACTGAATTATACCACTACCGAGAAGGAGCTATTAGCAGTTGTTTATGCATTTGATAAATTCTGATCATATTTGATTGGGACAAAAGTGATCGTGTTTACAGATCATTCGACAATTAAGTACTTAATAGCAAAGAAGGATGCGAAGCCGAGATTAATTAGATGGGTATTATTGCTACAAGAGTTTGACTTGGAGATCCGGGACCGAAAAGGAACAGACAATCAGGATGCTGATCATTTATCATGATTAGAGAATGCAGAACTAAAAAAAGATGACACAACAGTGATCAATGAATTTTTCCCGGATGAACAACTGTTCGCGGTAAGGATGGATACTCCATGGTATGCAGATTATGTAAATTTCATTGTGAGTAAGGTGTTTCCGCCAGATTTAACAAGTCAACAGAAGAAGAAATTTCTCCATGATGTGAAACAGTATTCATGGGATGAGCCATTTTTATTTAAACAGTGTGGAGATCAAGTAATAAGAAGGTGTGTTCCGGAAGTTGAAATGGAAAATATTCTCTACCAATGTCATGCATCTGACTATGGTGGACATTTTGCAGGAGAAAGAACGGCAGCTAAGGTGCTTTAATGTGGATTCTTCTGGCCAACACTCTTTAAGGATGCCCGTGTGTTTTCATTGAAATGTGACAGATGCCAAAGAGTGGGTAATATATCAAAGCGACAAGAGATGCCACTAAACATGATCTTAGAAGTTGAATTATTTGATGTTTGGGGCATCGACTTTATGGGACCATTTCCATCATCTTTTAGCAACTCCTATATACTTCTAGCTGTGGACTACGTTTCAAAGTGGGTAGAAGCTATAGCATAGCCCACCAATGATGCTAAGGTTGTGGTTAAGTTCATTCGGAAGAATATTTTCTCTAAATTCGGTACTCCTCGTGCAATCATTAGTGATGAAGGCACGCACTTCTATAATAAGCAGTTCTCAGCTATTCTCGCTAAGTACAGAGTCACTCATAAGATATCTACTGCTTATCATCCACAAACAAGTGGTCAAGCCGAGGTCTATAACTGAGAAGTGAAACGAATCCTCGAGAAGGTAGTGAACCCTAGTCGGAAAGACTGGGCTAGTAAGTTGGATGATGCTTTATGGGCATATCGTACAGCTTACAAAACTCCGATAGGGATGTATCTATACATGTTAGTATATGGAAAGGCATGCCATCTTCCAGTTGAACTAGAACACAGTGCTTATTGGGCAATTCGGAAGTTAAACTTTGATATGTCTACTGCAGAAGAGAAGCGCCTCTTACAATTGAACCAAATGGATGAATTCAGACTCCAATCATACGAGAACGCGAAGTTATATAAAGAAAAGGTTAAGAGGTGGCATGATGAGAAAATTCTGGAAAGAAAGTTTGAAGCAGGGCAAACAGTGCTATTATACAATTCAAGGCTTAAATTGTTTCCAGGAAAGTTGAAATCCCGTTGGTCTGGGCCATTTATTATTACAAAAGTTTATCCTCACGGAGCTGTAGAGGTGGAAGACGCGGATGCTAAACGTAATTTCAAAGTCGACGGTCAGAGATTAAAGCACTACTATGGGGGTTGTGTAGATCGTGCAAAGACATCGGTCAACCTTGCTGATTAGAACAGAGAAGAAAGTCAGGCTGAAGACTATAAACCAAGCGCGAACTGGGAGGCAACCCAGGAAATTTTATTGTTATTTTCTATTTTTACTTTTACTTTGTTTAATTTGCTTTACTGTTAGTTTATTTAGTGGTTAAACTTTTATAGTTTAGGTTTTGTTACACCCCTTATGTTCTTTAACACGATATTTAATTGATTTCAGGGTAGGAAACAAGATTACATATTTGGCGAGTTCGACTAATGGCCACTACGATAGAAGAATATCCATTTGTGAGCTTAATAGAAGAATATCCATTTGTCAAATTCTCATATTTCTAATCATTTCCCTCATTTTTAGAGGTATTGAATTGCTAAGTGGTGTAGGGTATTTTTTTAGGCGAATCTTTAATGTTGGTTAGTTTTCTTTTATTTTAGAATGTAGTTTATCTTAGTTTAGGGTTTTTAAAGTAAGTCTTAATCTCCTTGCAAAAGAAGAAACTAACACTTAAAGTTGGGGTATTGTAGGTTGAAATCAACAAGTTTGGAAAATTATGACATGTCCAACCGCCTAGGCGCCCAAGCCAGGTACAAACCAAGCGCCTAGGCGCCTCACTACAGTAGCTGAGATGCGCCCCAAGCGCCTAATCGCCCCAAATCAGGCCTCATGCAGCGCCGAGGCGCCCCAAGTCAGTAGCCACACAACGCCCCAAGCGCCTAGGCGGTCCAGTCAAGGCAACACCAAGCGCCTAGGTGCTCCATGCGTACCACACATACTGCTTTCAACCGCCTAGGCGGTCCAGCCAAGGCATACCCAAGCGCATAGGCGCTCCTATTGCAGCGTAAAAAAATAAAAAATAAAAAATAAAAGCCCTAATCGGGCACAACTCCTACAAACCCAAATCAAAGTCTCTCTTGCTCTCCCACTCCAACTCAAACTCACCCAAATCACAACCCTCCTCTAATCTAGCCACAATAATAACCGTTTTCTTGTAAAAGCCTAATCAAACACTCAATCTCCTACCCAAACTAAGGCACTTAATCTCCATCTTGTTATCCTTCCTCACCAATTTGGACACCAACTTACATTTAAACCCCATATATCTAAAGTAAGGGTTCAAAGCACAAATTGCTCCTGCAACTTTGATTGGAACATCATATTTGGCTATAACCAAGTAAGTGTGCAAGATTTTCGTGCAAATTGTTTGGATTCATTTGGATAATAGCTACATTAGTACTTTGAAGCTAGTTTCTTTCATTGTGTTGGCTCAAGTGGGTTTGGGTACTCTTGATTGTTGCTTGTATTGCATTGGAAGGATATTGTGCTTAGTAATTGACAAATTTGGTGAAACTTAAGTTTGGGTGAGTGCTTCAACAATAGTGTTCAAAATTTTTGCACAACAAGTGTTCGATAATGTGTCACAAAGAGGATTTGGCCGTCCTAAGCCACTGAATATCATTTGTTTTGGCAAGAAAATATCACATAAGACTATGACTACTAAGAGGCATAGAGGAGAGATTTCGGGCACTTCGCAAAAGTTTGACAAAAAGAGATTTACAAGTGCTAAAGCGTCTGAAAGATATTACAATTCGTTTTCCAGTAAAACACTAATTCCCGAGCGTGGATTATTGCCAGAGATAGAAGATGGGGAATTACTACAAATGACTAGGAGTAGAAGATGGGTGAACTTTACAGTCCAACCAGATTCATCGGTCATTAAAATTGTTAAGGAATTCTACGCCAATGCAAAAGATCATATTGGAAACATGATTGGGGTTCGCGGAAAATCAGTGGAAGTCAGTGCCAGGTCAATAAATGCTTACTATGGCTTGAACACAATACCCAATAATGGCTTCATGCAATATTTAGAGCACGAGCTGGACTACAGTGAGTTCATTCAAGCTTTGTGTGTACCTGGAACACAAAGGAAATTAAATGATCAACAAGAAGCTATTTTGTTCCCTACATCCGCATTAAGTAGTTACGGGAAAGCATGGCATGCCTTTATTTGTGCCAAGTTAATGCCGTGTAGACATACAAGTGATGTTATAAATCGACGGGCAGCATTGCTTTTCTGTATTGCACAAGGAAAATCTATAAATGTGGGTCAGGTTATACATGATTCCATTGACATAGCAATTCAAAGAGGGACCTTAGGTGGACTACCTCATCCATCTTTGATTACTGGACTATGTCGGCAAGCTGGAGTAAAATGGGATGCCGAAGAAGCTACACAACCTCCTTTAGCCGCAATTGACCACTCAGTGATAAAAAGGTACAAGGTATGGGGTGGGGGCACACCACACCTGAGAGGGTTAGGTTTCATTATTGTGCCTCCCGAGCCTGCAGACGAGCCTAATCAATAGTCCCACGACAATCCTTCTGCAGCTGGAAGTTCTGGGCCACCACCAAATTTTTTGAAGATATTCGTCGAGATTTAAGCAATCAAACTAGAAGGATTGACATGGTGGCTAATCGAGTTTAGCAGGGTTTTGACCGAATGGAAAGAAATCAGGATAGCCTAGCTCAGCGACAAATGGAGGTGTATCAGAACTGTAGTGCAACATTCCTAGAGATGTTTGTCTGCATGAATCCAGCTGTCGCTCCCTACCAATTTCTACCATTGTCTGCATACCCCCCAGCTGATGAAGAAGAAGAAGAAGAAGCGGAGGATACTGACGATGAATAAGGCTTCGATCTTTCAGGGAAGTCCTTAGTGCCTAATTTCTTATGTTTTGTTTGTTATATACAATGAGGACATTGCATAGGTTAAGTTGGGGGGGGGGTGCATTTATCCAGTTCTAGTTGCATTCATGTAGTATTCATTTAGTAGTTTTTCATGTAGTTTTCATTCTAATTTCTTACGGGAAAAAAAATCAAGTATTTGCATGTTTCCAGCTGTTAGATAGTTTAAGTCTGTTTTGGCCAATGATGATATTGGAATTGAGTAGACAAGTATAGTATTGTTTGTTAAGACTTTGATGTAATTTCTTGTCATGATTTGAATCTTTACCTATTTGAAACTGATATAATAAGGATAGCACAGTAAAAATAACTATGTTGACTGATTGAGTCTAAATTGACACATAATGGACTTCTTGAGGATAATACTAGTTTGAATGAATGAAAGACATGAATAGGCGGAGATGACTGAATTTAGACAAAAACTTAAGTTTGGGGGAAAAATTTGGGATATATAACTTCGAAAAAAAATTTGATGAAAAAGATACCGTGGCTAGTCTTGTTTCGGGGCCTTTGTTACTTGAGCAAGTACGCCCGAGGGGATTGTCTTTACACCTAGCGCCCTAAGGTCATATATGGTCTGGGAGTCGTTGGTCTAAAGCTTGCTAATGGGTAGCACTGTTAGCCTAATGGAATGAGACATTGCACAGTCATGATTTAAAAAAAAGAGATAAACAATAAAACGGGAAAAGAGTAAAAAACCCCCGTAATGATAAGTTAAGCATCAGTATCCCGGGTTGGACTCTTGAATTTGGTGGATGTTTGACTTTAGTTGGATCTAGCTTGTTCGTGAATTTTGTGGGTTGACACTATATGACGCCTTTAAGGAGATCTATTATGTTTTGTATTTAGTATTATATTAGTTAGCATTGTTGTTTAGTACACACGCACTATATCAGTAATAACAGGGTAAGATTTGATGATTGACTAGGAAATTATTGATCTGTCTTGATATGATGTACTAGCATGTTTAATCTAATTTCTCTGAGGCTTGATGAATAGATTTTATTCTGTTTGACTGCTAAAATTTTAGGCACGTAGATAGCTATATTGCATATTTAGTTATTGCATTGTGTTTTATTGCTTGGGGACAAGCAATTGGTTAAGTTTGGGGGTATTTGATGAGTAGGTTTTATACCTATGAATCCGATATTATTAAACTTAATTATTGCTATCTTTAATTATTTTTAGTATCTTTTTATCTGTTTTGTGTTTATTTCTTGTAGGTTGGAGCTGGAGGGACAAATTGGTCATTTCGGAGAAGAAAAAGGTCAAAAAATCATTAAAATTAGAGTTGAGTGGCATTTTTGTAATTACGTGGTCCTGGTCAAGCGCCTAGGCGCTTGAAAATGGCTTGTGTTGAGCGCCTAGGCGCTCATGTGCGGCAAAAAAGAGGATTTTCTACTGCCAAGTGGGTTTTTAAAGCCAAAAAAGGAATCTGAATGAGGTGGAAGACTAATACAAATAGGAGGAGACTTTAGAAAAGACGTATCACTTAATTTTTCAAGAGATTTTTACAGAAAGAACAAGAAAGGAAAACACGAAGAAGAATTGCAAGTGCTGAAGATCAAAGAGAGAGTATTGGAGCAAATTCAGAGTTTCTTCTTCTCTTCTCTAGTTTTATCTTTTGTAATTATCTGGAATGTTTGGATTATTAATCTGGATGATGTTTTTCTTTATTATTATCATGAACTAAATTTTCATTAAGATTGCAACGGAATTTGGTATGTAGTTTAAATTGGACCTTCCCATTGAATGAAAGTTGGTTTTTATTGAATTGTTTATTATATTTTTTGCTTATTGATTAATTATTTGGCCAACAATTATTGTGATAATTTATATAAAATTGGAAGATGGAGTATAGATTGAGATCTGGATATGATAACATCTGTTCATATAATCTGAATAAGGTTAATATGATTTGCATGTAGGATAGGAATATACCTATATGTCTTTTGTATCCTTTGAAAGAATTTATGCGTAAACCCTAATTAACTTTACTCACATAGGAATATAGTGAATCAATTGAGTAGGGTGTTCCTTGTAATTTTGTGTCTTAAGGATCAGAGTTAGGAGGATTTGTTCACGTGTTTTGGAAAAAGTGTGTGAATTTTATAAATCATTCTTGAATAAAGATTCATATTAATTAATTGCTTTAAATTGGAAGTGAATTGATTTAAATGAAATACCAAGGGAAGTTGTAATCTTAACCTGTTAAATATGCAGTTATTCTTGTGAAATTTTGATTTTTAATCATTAGTTTTGTTAAGTTTAAATTTTAAATCACAAACAAAATTTCGTAGTTTAAAATAGGATTAATTGCATTAGAGTTAGTAATTGATAAATATTAGTCTATTTCCTCGTGAGAACGATATCCTTGCTTGCTGAATATTACAATTGAACACGTATACTTGCGTGGTAAAGTGCTATTAAAAATTAGGCAACACTCTTCAGGGAATACGTCAGGGAATTTATTAACAATAAAAATATCATTCAAAACTGACGTATTTTTATTTGGATCCGTGACATGAGCTAAGAAAGTTTGACATCCATTTTTCAATAAATGAATAGCTTTATGGCTTGAAATGACATTGATTGATTTTAATGGTTTAGTTGTTTTAATTCGCATAATAGGTTGGTTAGGAATATGAAAGCTAACAACCTTACGAAAACAATCAATTTTAGCATGATGAGTAGTTAACCAATCAATCCCTATAATCACGTCAAATGCAAGTATTTTTAAGGAGATAAGATCGACAGGTAACGTGCGGTTACCGATTTGAATGAAACAAGACTTATAAATAGTGGATGTAATGAAGGTTTCTCCTAATGGAGTTTCAACAGATAAGTCAAAGTCTAATTTCACTGGAGTCAAATTTAAACGTTGAGCGCAAGAAGGAGAAATAAAAGAATGGGTAGAACCGGTATCAAATAAGGTATAGACTTCACTAGAGTTTATGATAAGCTTACCCGTGATAACCTCACTCGGGTTCCTTGCTTTTTGGGAGGTCACAATAAACGCTCTCCCTTGCACTACCGACTTTGATTTTTCTGGGACGACCTTTGGTGCCTCCATCCTAGCTGAACTTGTCTTCGGTGAACGAAAAAATTGAGCTAAGTGACCTTTCCTTCCACAATTATAACATGCTTTGGATGGCATCGCGTAGTTTGGACTGATATGTCCCTCCCCTCCGCATTTGAAGCATATGATAGGTAGTCGTTCTCCTTCCTTAACCACGGTTGCTGATGCTGACGTCTTTCCATCATTATTGAATCTCCTTTTCATGAAATGTCCATTTTTACTGTCTTGGCCATGATTACCACCGATGTGGTTACCATTTCTGGCATGTTGATTCCCTCCACGTTTGTTGTCACCGCTTAGATGACTGATACCACTGGTATTTTCATACCGCTGGCTGCTTTCTCTTGGTTGCATTGACTCGTTGCTGCGCTCCAATAACTGAGCCCTATTTACAACATCTGAGTACAAACACAGTTTAAGAGAAATAAGATATTGATGTATCTCCGGTTTCAAACCTCTTAAAAACATTCGTGTCATTCGCTCCTCATTATCGACCAAATGGGATGCAAACCGAGATAACTCCGCAAATTTAGCCTCGTATTGCGACACGGTCATATTGTTTTGTTCCAACATGATAAACTCTACTTCTTTAATGTGAAGAATACTCTCGGGAAAGTACTTGTCGTTGAATAGCTCTTGGAACTTCTCCCAAGACATCTTGAGTGCGTCAGGCTGGGTACATTTTCCAAATTCTCACCAGTAATCTGCCTCTTCACGCAATATGAAGGTGGCGAAGGGAACCTTTTGCTCCTCGGATCACCCCAAGACATCAAATATCTTGGTGATCTGCTTTATCCATGCTTTTGCCTTAAGTGGTTTTGGCTCTCTAATAAACTCCGATGGTCCCAGCTCCTTGAACTGTTTAGCGGTGACCGTCCGAGAGTTTCCAGTGTTTCCACCTACATTTTGGACAGGAGCCGCTCTCGCCTGATGTTGCATGAATTGCATAAAGCCTCTGAACATTCCACCGTTCATCATTTAGTCCGTGTTGTTGTTTGCATGAGGATTGTCGCCTTCCTGATGCACATTATCCTGATTATTGATATGTGGAGACTCAACGGTCTCTTGTGCTCCATTGCTATTTTCAACATTCTCGGATGTCATTTTTAGATACTGCCACAAAAAAGGATAATTAACATATAACATATTATCCCTATACTTTGACTGACCAATTAAATACCAAATAAACTTAGGTAGGTCATACTAGCGAAGGAATTCCCCGTCTCTCCCCTCCTAGTTCTAGTCTCATATCTTAGCTAAGGATCATATCCCTAAGCTTTGATACCAACTGTGACGCCCCCAAAATAGGTATACATCACCTATTCTGAGTCGTTAAATATATGGTACAGAATACAAATTCAAATTAGTTATACAACTGTCGTGTAAAGTACGACAAAACATAAGCTGTGAGTTTTAATACAAATATTGTCGTCTAGACAATATACAAACTCAAATTCAATATTATTACATTTAATTCCCACCATTTCACTAAATAGTGAGGACTACTAATGCTATCATCTGGTCCGTCACTCCGTTCCCCGACTAGTCCCTGCTACGTTCTCATTTCCTGAAGAGAACAATAAAAGTAAAAGGGTGAGCTCAACTAGCCTAGTAGGAAATATTATGACTAAGATAATGCAGAATATATTATCGTTAGCCTTCAACAGTGTTAAATTGATACAATATAACAACCATCAAGTTTAGCTGTAGCGGAACAAGCAATCCATTAAAAGAGTCAATTAGAGAATAAAATCTACTATCTTTTATGATTTAGAAGGTTTTTCATCACTTTTATCGCTTGGACTCAGCTTAATAAATAATCCACATCATCGAATCACCCTTGCACTATGACCAAGGATATTCTTTAGTATCACGACCACAATTATCCGTGCACTACGTGTAATAACCCATATTTTTTTAAAAAATTAAATATTAATTGATTTTATCTTATACAATTGTATTTAAATTAGAAAAAGTAAATGATTTTGTTTCTCTTTTCTTCCTTGTTTTGTTTGGAAAATTAAATTCTTTTAGTAGATAATGAAATAACTGATTAAATTAAAATTAAGGAAGATAATTCCTTTTGTTAAAGTCTTTTGGTAAAATCATTCGGAACGGGAAGCTACTTGGGAAATAGATGAGTCTATTCGAGTGGAGTATTCACATCTTTTGATAATTTGGTACGTTCATTCTTTTGATTCCGAGGACGGAATCCTTTTTAAGGGGTATGTGATGTAATATCCCGAAAAAAATAATAATAATATTAAATTTATATTCTTAAAACATATTGTTTGGAACTTGTCATTTATTTGGGTCAAACTAGTTATTTAAATTATGTGGGCTAATAAATATTAATAAGTGATAGATAATATTATGTGGTTAAAATTTGGGCCTTAATATTAATTTAACCCAAATTGAAGTTTGTTAGGGCAACTTAATTAATAAATAGCTAAACCTAGTATTACTTCATTATACAAACTGAATAAGAAGAGGTGGCTACTTTGGAGATAAAGGAAACAGCTACAAAGGGGGCTCAGGTGAAGAAAGACTAGAGATTTTGATCACTAGTGGAAAAATTTCATTAGTAATAAGTAAGTATATTATACATTATATAAAGTGGGGATAAATCACGTGGTTCCATATTAAATTATTAAATTTAGTATGTTGTTTTTTTCATCATAAGCAAGTACTTTTGTAATTCAAGAACTAAGAGCGATCTTTAAAGATGTGAGAGTTTATTTATTAATGTAATACTTATACAGATGTACTTATTATTATTATCACTTTATTCCAATCAGATTGAACGGAGGGAGTAGTCTGTGATTGATTTTGGAGATCCTAAAATAATAAATTGATGATTTCTTTAAATAAAAAAATATATATAACAATAGTAATTAAAGTTTACGAAAACTTGCATAATTTGCAAGAGATGTTATACAAATAAATATGTAAGATTATATGGAATGAATTAAATCTTAATATTATAAGTAATTATATTTTATAGTCGTACCAAATAGAAGTGTTCATATTTTTATAAATGTACTTACATTTAGTATTATTAATTTGTGTAATTAGTTCGGACGGAAGGAACTTAAAGAGTTATATTTGGAATATAAATTTTGGAGTATTAATAATTGATATAAGGCGATGATTAAAGGCATATTAAATAGATTATGAATTATTTTGGAATTATTAAATTGTATTATATTTAATTTGAGGTTAATATGTTTAGGTGATGAATAACGTTTCGTATTTGATATCGTTGGCATTTGAGGGTGAGATTTGGTGGAGTGTGCTATAAATGGTTTGGAAGTATTAGGTACGGATTCCGCACTCTTTCAGCGATACCTTTGTTAAATTTTATTTGTTCGTTTGTTTTATTATTTCAAATTCTATTATGATTTCACATAATTGTTTCTTGTGAAATAAATATATTAGTTTCATTTTAGACTTGATACGTATGACTAGTATTTGTACTCTTTGAATTAGGTTATCATGTTTAGTATTATTTATTTTGATAATTGTAGAGCGGTACATGTTGCTACCTTCCTTTTGAAACCTTGCGACTATAATTTGATTCGGTTCAACATGTAAATATAGAACCCTTTTGTTGGTATTATGTCGCATGTGTTGTGACATGATATTTTTGTTAGAATATACCGTAGAGTATACCTGAGTTATAACCACATGTGGGGGTACCACAGGCACGTCGTCTTGGCACGAGAGACGTGACACTTTCCGTGGCGGTGTGATTAGTCCACGACGTCTCTATTTTGGGCTCCGGAGGAAGTGGGCCATTTGGTGTTTTGTTGTGGGAGGCGTATGGGTTAACCCTAGTTTTCTGTTCTACGGATTTGTGATGTTGTGCCAAACACACCTATCCGATTTGCATACATTTGGATTCGCGGTCCAATGTGTGATTTGCCTGTGTGACATTATTTTTGTTGCCTGTGTGGCATCATTTGACTTGCCTGTGTGGCATTATTTTGACTTGCCTGTGTGGAAATGTGTATTTCTGAGCTCATTCGGTATAAAATAACTCCAGCCATTTGTTTCAACCTATTATTTTATTGGATTAGTTTTGTTGGTTTATGTTCAGTTCAAGTCATTGAGTTAGTTACTTCAGTTCGTTATTTCTTTATTCTTTTATTGGTTTCGTCAATTACGTTGATTCAGATATATTCATTATGTTGATTCAGATATATTCCATCCAGATCTTTGGATATTATATTTTCGTTCGTATTTGCACTTGAGGCTTTGTTCAGTATTTTGTCTCAGTTATTTTCGTATATATCAGTTGTATATCTGTATCCGTACTGGGTAATTGGCTCATGCTGTGTTTTTCTTCTGGCAGGTTTGCAGGGGTGATTCAGGGCTAGTGTGATGAGAGAGTTGTCTTTGACCATCTAGGTTGTTTTGATTTTTTTTGTTTTGATTATTTTGATTCTAGTTAGAGAATTATATTTAGTACTTCATTGATGGATATCATTATTAATATTTTGAAGTTATTAGTGCTCTGTTTATTTATTTTTGAGGTTTGTTGTGCTTTGCACGTGACCTCCCTTTCCTTTTCGGGAAGGGGGTGTTACACTACGGGCCAAGAATATTTGTGTATTCATTAATGGTCATGATCATGTCAACAACTGTCCATCAATGCACTACGAGCCAATGAGGACTTTTTTCGCATCATTTGTAATATTACGATCATGATTACACTGAATAATCTCTGGTCATAATCATACCAAGTCCATCTATGCACTATAGGCCACAGAAGACTTTCAACAAAATATAAAAATGAGGATGATGACAATGATATAAGAATTCAATAAAACAAGTTCAAGAATTAATTTATTCAGAAACTAATAATGTCCAAATTGTCAACATGATACTGCTTTGTACAGTAAAATTCAAGAATGCTCAGAAGAATATTTCCATGAAAAGATACTGGATGAAGCGCAAATATCAAGAATATTCCACTAATTTCATGGAGTATAGAAGTCAAAACTGTTGGGCTTCGGCACAGAAACGCACAGCGGAAATTAAAATTTTAAAGCAATTTCCGAAACCCTAAAACAGGATCCATGCGAAAATTAATTAATTCAGAGGTTTAGAGATTATACCAGATATAAACAAAAACGAGAATCTGAAACCGACTGCGCCTCGAATCTCCAACGCAATACAAACCGATTGCGCATCTACGGTATCCACACGAACGCCACACGAACCGTCGAACGATTCTGCAATAAGAAGGACTTGCGGTACTAGCCACCAAAAGGAATGGATTTTGAAACTGTTTTCTCTCTAGTCTCTCTCTAAGAGCGGCTAGGGTTTTTCAATTATGATATCTTACCCTAAGTAGCTGCTATATATCACATATATAGTAGTTAAAAAGAATTAATCAAAATCAAAACCTAATTTTATAAAATCCGAATATATATATATTTATATCTTAATTAAGTCTTACTTAATTAATATAAATATATACAAATTCTCCTTTTAATTTAAATTCGTGATTTAAATACTATTAATCATATTAATATATTTAAATCCTTAAAATTTAAATTAATTCCCTTTTAAATAACGTTCTATGTGTGTGACCCTATAGGTTATTATTACGTTGGCAATAATTTTAAAATCATATTATAAAATTATAAACAGTGAGCGACATCTAGTAATGCATCACTGCTACCCAAGTAATTATAAGATCGATGATTCGATGCAACCTTTTGTGACCAATGTTTCAATGCAATTTAATCCTTTTAACCTTAATATCCTAGATTAAACTCGAGTCATGGAATGTGTCATACTCTTCATAATTTAATCTGAGTTTTCTTGATCAATGAGTAGATTATATGAAACAAATCACTATTTGAGCATGGCCATGCATTTCATAGTCCTACTCAATCAAGAGGCCTATGGATATCACCCATAATATATAGGATGGTTAAATTCCATCTAGATCACTCATATTTCTCACATGATTAATGATGAACCCAATAATCACCTTTATAGTCCACCCTATTAAAGGTGACATTTGATGATATCAAAGTACATAAATTCTCGTGTAGTAATATAGCGATTTCAGGTCGGAGGACCATTACATCATTGTCACTATGAGAATTGCTAATGACACTTCGCATAATGCTCCATATAGAATTCTCATGGTGGGTCTGTCCAGTACATCGTTCTCTAACATGTACATATGCATTGACTTAATATCTCATATATTTATAACCAATGAGATTTGGTCATTAGTCAATCCACATACTAGTCTCAATGCATCATTGTTGTCCCATCAACAATGATACTCGACTAGGGACATTTAAGAACACTAATACTAATGGTAATATATAATCTCATGTTCAAGTCACATACTTGAAACTATATAATTTGTATCACTATTCTAAGGAATTTTATTATGTTAACAATTATATTACGCAGTAAATAAAACCATAATAGAATCATATATTTATTCAATCAAATATAATATCAAAATGTTAAGCAATTATATCAAATAATTGGCCTCTAGGGCATAAACTCTAACAAAAACTTTAACCAACTGAGTATAATAAGGAATGGAATAACAAAAGAAATCATTAGGCATGCGATAGACCGCACATGCAGGTTATTCCAAAAGAATAATAAATAACGGAATCAGGTCCGGCGTAAAACGCACAGACAAGATATTCCAACAAAATAATAAAGACGGAATCAGGTCCGACGTAAAATGCACAGACAAGATATTCCAATAGAATAATAAAGACCGAACTAGGTATGGCGTAGAACGCACATACAAGATGTTCCAACAGAATGATAATTAATGGAACCAGGTCTGGCGTAAACGCACAGACAGAATGTTCCAACAGAATGATAAAGAATGGAATAACAAAAGAATTTCACCAAGTATAGGGTAGCCCGCATATACAGGTTATACCCAACAGAATAATAAAGAATGGAATAACATAAGTTCTCTTCATTGATAAGAAAGAAATAATACTCCCTACCTTAGAAAAATTGGATACTGGAATAGTGAGGTAGCAGACTTCTCTTCTTCTTTCTATAATTTCTCTCTATAATAATCGCTCTAAAGTTTTTGTGAATTGATGATAAATGAAGGAAGAACGAGCTTTTATTTATAGGAAAATATAGTTTCGATAATTGCACGTTTTGGGGCTCAAAAAATTACAGTACAATACCTCCAACTTTTCTTTTATTTTTAATTTAGTCCTGCAAGTATTATCAAAATTACACCACCTCCCCTAATAGTAAATAATGTGAATCAATAGTTCAATCATGTGAATCAATAGTATAATCATGTGAAAAATACTAATTACAGTATAGTACCTCCATCTATACCTATATTTTTAACTTTGTCATGCAAGTATTATCAATTTTACACCAACTCCCCTAATAGTACAAGAATGTGATTCAATAGTACACACATGTGAACAAATAGTTATATAAGCATTTGAATTAGTAGCAATTAATTGCTCATTTATCCGATAAATTATCTGATTTATCAATATTACCCCTAGACATCAATTATCATCGGAATAGATGTCGATTTTCACTAACACTAATAATCCCAACACAATGGAACTATCAATATCATCTTTAATCAACACAAACTTATTCATTATTACTATTATAACTCACAATATTTAACAACCATGTCGTTCCCAGGAAAGAGGGGGCTTTCTGATAAGGATTTCTCCTTATTGGCGCGCAATTAGATGACCAAACCTCTCCTTGACAGAACTTCTAGACATTGTCAATATTGCAAATAATAATATGAATAACTTTGTCGTCTCAATTATTGATTTAATAATATAAAATATTATGCAAATGATACTGTAACAATAATTGAATCAATAATATGAGAGATATAATGCAACAATTACTGTAGCAATAATTGGATATAACTGAGTGACTTCTCACATAAGCATCAATAATTAATACCGTGTGCTACTATGCAACCACACGTATAACTGTACTTTTAACACCGGGTGTTTCAACAGTTAACGGTAAAACTTTCGCCGTTATTTTCATAAAGTATTTTTGTCATTTTCTCAATCTGACAATAATTCCGTTTTGGGGTACACCAATGATTGTGCCATTGTACGAATATTTCCTGTTAAAATAAATATTGCCCGACCAATCGAATATTATATAACAACTTGAGTACTTTACAAAACTTGTAAATAATACTCACAACTATAAAATTATATCAAATCCATACCATAATATTCAAAAATATATTTCGAGAAAATTTATTCTTTATTTAAAAAATTGGGGTCTTATAGTCTACCCCCAAAGCGTGAAATCGAGTTTTGTATTGACCTTGAACCCGGTACAAAACCCATTTCCAAAACTCCATATCGAATAACTTCTATTGAACTTCAGGAGTTAAAAACCCAACTACAGGAACTGTTAGGCATCAGTTTCATTCGTCTTAGTACGTCTCCTTGGGGTGCTCCTGTTCTATTCGTAAAGAAGAAAGATGAGAGTTTACGACTTTGCATTGACTATCGGGAGTTGAATCATGTCACCGTCAAAAATAGGTACCCGTTGCCTCGCACTGATGACCTGTTTGATCAGTTGCAAGGTGACAAATTCTTTTCAAAGATCGATCTTCGTTCCGAATATCATCAGTTAAAATTTAAAACTGATGACATTCCAAAGACTGCTTTCAGAACTCGGTACGTGCATTACGAATTCCTAGTCATGTCTTTTGGATTGACCAATGCTCTTGCTGCCTTCATCACTACAACAAAAAGGGTTATTTCCGACGGAATATTCCGTCAGTACTAATGATATTCCGTCGAGGTTAACCTTATTTCCGACGTAATATTCGGTCAGAAATTTGGTCGTATATAAGTAGGTCGAAATTAAGTCCGTCAATCTTTCGGTTAGGGATACTTAAACTCGACAGAATTATCCTTGACCGAATATTCAGTAGAGGTTAATATATTTTTGACTGAAAATAGTCTGTCGAGGATATTCGGTCGATGATAAGCATGCCACGTGGCAACCTGTCAAAAATGGTAAAGCCCCCTTAAACTCGACGAAATTCCGTCAATATTACCACTGTTCCGTCGAGAATATATGTGACACGTGGCACATGAACAAAATGGTAAGATTTTATTTCCGACGGAAATCCATCGAGAATAGTACTATTCCATCGAGAATAGTATTTTTTTAATGTTTTATTTATTTTTGCAATATCCAAGGATTTAACCCACATCTTGTACCTATACCTATTTTCCCAATATGTGAAAAGCCAACTAAATGAGAAGTAAAAAGGTCAAAAACATCTCATTAATCTAAACTAAACTATATCAAACATCCCATTAAGCTAAATTAAACTAAATGTCAAACCGCAATAAAACCAAAGCAATAACAAGGTTTAAACTACAATACGTCAAAAATAATATAAACTACAAAATAATGTAACTCAGAAGAATGTAAACTAAATCAAAAATAATGTAAACTACAAAAGAATGTAAACTAAGTCAAGCTAATAGAGCCCCCAGTGTGAGGAGGATCATCGGGCGGACGTCAACGCTGCTCTAGAGTATGAAAATTGCCATCATCGTCATCCCGCTCGTCAGTCCGCTCGTCACCCTGTTGATACAATATAATGTAACTCATTAGTCCATATATATGATTTAGTTAATGATAACTAAATGAAAATTAAATAACATGCAGAATATATATTTGAATTTAAAATGAATAGTATACATGAGCAGTCGAGCGCTGACTCAACATCAGCCCAAATGCATCCTCGACTAAGGTAACAACCATTCGAACAATCTCGTCGCGTATCACGGGCCACTACTCCGGAGGGATACCCGTACTCTCGGCGGTGGCACCAGCTACAATGTCATGCGCAAGCTGATGGAGGCTAGAACGACTAGGCGGGTCCTGACGATGGAACAACGGATCGTTCTTAAATTTCTCCGACACCGTAACCATAACACGCTTGAACAAAGCATCGTCTAATCCAACGTTCGTATGTGATGGTCCCACGGGGGCTCTCAGACACAGAAGCTGGCTAGAGCCTATAAAAATAAATTTAACATGAATAATATTATAAGTTTACTTTATTCAGAAACAAGAAATAAACTAAAATATTATACCTCCTGGCAGTGTATAGGCTGGTATCCTTGGTAACCCCAACACTCGATACCGGCTGGTAGTACTAGTGGGATTATCTTGAGATGCGACCCAAAGAGCCGTCTCCTCATCCTGAGATAAACTAATCGTGGGTAGAGGGACGGTGGAATCTAACGTCTCAGCATCACCCCTAGCAACCTGCAACTCCGCTATACACTGGCTGCGGAGCTTCTTAAATAGCTCCTGTAATTTGATATATGTAAATGTGAGTTATCTTGGTATCATCATATTAATTATGTAATATTATCCTAAATAATATTTATTCTAGTAAATGTATTACCCGTATAACTAGTGTTGCTGGAGACATCGTCGACCCCGGAGTAGAGCCCTTCGAAGTATGGACTCTATCCCAGAACTCCATCATAGTAGGAGGTTGGCCCAAGCTACTCCGCATGGCCAAACACTGGCCAAACAGAGTATGGCTAACTAAAATTATTAAACGGACAAAATCCAACTGTAGCCAAGCCAAGCCTGACATTCCTAACATCGTCGGCAAATTATGGAAAATTGGCATCAAAATTTTTCCACCCATCTCCATCTGCTGGGTGAGTAAGCTGACCAGGGACGACGTCCTTTGTCCTATGCCAACGCTTACTAGGTGCAGTATGCGAAGACATCAATAGCCACTGCAACCTCGGCGTAAGAGGAAAGTACCGTAATATCATATTCAGAACATGTTTCTCCTTCTCCCCACGTTTTTTGATTTTGTACCGAGGCAAATTGCATATATCACACTGCACCTTATCTTTGTCCTCCCCATAGTATAAGATACAGTCATCCTCACAAGCATCAATCTTCTTATACCCGAGATTCAACCCCTTAACCATCTTCTTCACTTCATAGTAACTCGCGGGCAGGGTATTATCCTTAGGTAAAAACTTCCTGAAAATAGCAAGCAAATCATTGAATCCTCTCTCACTGAAGTCATGCTCATTCTTGTAGTATAAAAGCTTCGTCACTGCAGAAATCCTGGTGTGCTTGTCATGTTCAGGATATAATGGGGTCCTTGATTCAGATATCATCTTGTAGAAGGCAGTTGTTGAATCATTTGGCTTTTGTTGATAAGCGCTGCTTGACGCAGGCTCATTTTCAGCCCAGTCAATATTCGTAGGGCCATACACATCTACCAACATCTCCATGAAATCATAGTTATCTAACGGGAACATTGGTGCCATTGTCCTGGGTGTATGTTCAACGGAATTCGGTCGAAAATAACTTATATTCGAGGGAACTATTCCTGACGGATAATTTTGTCTAATTTACTCTATTTACGACTGAATAGTTTCCCTTGGAAATAATCCCGTCGAAAGTAAGGCTTTTTCTTGTAGTGTATGGATATGATATTCATAGTTATAAAACTCACTTATCACATCCTCATATACTCCAAAAGCCGTGAAGATCATGAGCAATACTTGAGGCTGATACTCCAAAAGCTTCTTGAAAACAAGCTATATGTCAAGTTAAAGAAATGCAAGTTCTTACTTAAGGAAGTAGCATTCCTTGGGCACGTGATATCAAATCACAGAATATCTGTTGACCCAACGAAGATTAAAGCAATACAAAGCTGGGAGGAACCTAAGTCAGTGACCGAAGTACGTAGCTTTCTGGGCTTAGCTAGTTATTAAGGAAGATTCGTGGAAGCGTTAGAGCAAGGAATGTGAGAAAAGTTTTCAAGAACTAAAGAGGAGACTCATTTTAGTAACTGTTCTGACAATACCATCAGGTTCGGAGGGATTTATCATCTACAGTGATGCTTCATTCAAAGGTTTAGGATGCGTTCTCATGCAACATGAGAAAGTCATATCCTATGCCTCACGACAACTCAAAGAATATGAGAGCAATTATCCTACTCATGATCTAGAGTTGGCAGCGGTTATTTTTGCGCTAAAGATTTAGAGACATTACCTGTATGGGGAGAAAGTGGAGATCTATATAGATCATAAAAGCCTCAAATATTTCTTCACCCAAAAGGAACTCAACATGTGACAATGACGTTTGCTCGAGCTGTTGAAAGATTACGATCATACCATTCAATACCATCCTGAAAAAGTGAACGTGGTAGCTGACACATTGAGTAGAAGATCATATACGGGTACAAGTGCGATATTGTCAATGTAAAGGCCCATTTTGTATGACTTACAAAGGATGGATATAGAGTTAAAGACTTTAGGGACCCACGTGATGATGTTAAATATACGAGTATAACCGACTTTAATCGATAAAGTTAAAGCTGCTCAAGCTACGGACCTGGAGCTGATGCGTATGAGGAAGAAAGTACAAGAAGGTGCTATTCCGGAAGCAAGAATCGACGTGGAAGGAATACTTCGATTCAACTCCAGACTTTGTGTTCATAATGACTCTGATTGAAGTATAAAATCATGATGGAGGCGCACAACACACCATTTGTAATCCATCATGGGAGTACCAAAATGTATCATGATCTTTAACATACATTTTGATGGAGAAATATGAAGAGAAAGAGATTGCAAAGTTTATCTCAAGGTGTTTATCTTGTAAACGAGTCAAGGTGGAGCATCAAGTACCAAAAGGACCACTGCAACCACTTGAAATTCCATAATAAAAGTGGAAGCACATTAAAATGGATTTCGTTAATGGTCTTCCCTAGGTTTCTCAAGGCATAGATGCAATTTGGGTCATTATCGATAGATTAACCAAGTATGCTCATTTCTTACTTATGCGAGAAACTTATTCACTTGAACGTCTTTCTTGTATATACATAAATGAGATTGTAAGACTGCATGGTATGCCAGTATCCATAGTTTCTGATTGGGACCCAAGATTCACTTTACGATTTTGGGTCAATTTGTAGAAAGCTATGGGCAAGGATTTACGATTCAGTTCTTCATATCATCCTCAGACGGACGGGCAGTCGGAGAGGACTATTCAAACTCTTGAAGATCTATTAAGACTCTATGTCCTAGACTTCAAGGGATGTTGGGACAAGTTATTGCCATTAGTGGAATTCTCCTACAACAACAGTTATCAAACAAGTATAGGCATATCACCATTCGAGGCGTTGTATGGACGAAAGTGTCGTTCTCCAGTATGCTGGGATAAGGTGGGTGAAGCAACGTTGTTGGGACCGTAATTGGTATGCATGACAACAGAAAAGATTCAAATGATCCGACAACGTATAAAAACCTCACAAGATTGAAAAAAGAGTTATGCTAATCTTCATTGAAGGGACGTGGAATTCAATGTTGGAGATTATGTGTTGTTATGTGTTGCTCCATGGAAAGGAGTTACAAGATTTGGAAAGAGAGGAAAGCTCAATCCTCGATTCATTGACCCATTTAAAATCCTCGATCGAGTAGGAACTGTGGCCTATAGACTCGCCTTACCGCCAAGTATGTCTCATGTTCTTAACGTTTTTCACATATCTATGTTACGTAAATATGTGGAAGACCCGAATCACATTATTGAATTAGAACCAGACGAGATAGAGGAAGATTAATGTATGAAGAGGTACCTGTTAAAATCTTGGATAAGAAAGAACATATTCTACGCTCCAAGGTTATACCTCAAGTTAAAATTTTGTGAAGAAACCACGATGTTGAGAAAATGACCTGGGTGTGAGAATCTGAAATGAAATCAAGGTATCCTCCCATCTTCGACATACCAGGTACGTACACCAATTTCGAGGATGAAATTTCATAAGCACGGGAGTTTATAAGACCCCAACTTTTATTAATAAAGATTTAATTTTCTCTAAATATCATTTTGAGTAATAAGGTGTGGATTTGATATAATTTTATAATTGTGGGTAATGTTTACAAATTTTGCAAAGTAAGCAAGTTGTTATAAAATATTCGTTTGGTCAGGAAATATTTATTTTATCAGGGAATATTCGTTTTATCAGCGAATATTTGTACGACAACACAATCATTGGTGGACCCCACAACAGAATTATTGTCGGAGTAAGAAAACGAAAGAAATAACTTTTTATAAAAATAACGGCAAAACTATTACCGTTAACTGTTGAAATACCCGGTGATAAAAGTACAGTAATACGCGTGGTTGCATAGTAGCACACGATATTGTACAATTTCTTTGATTATTGATGCTTACGTGAGAAGTGTGAGACCCCGAATTTTATAAATAAGATTTAATTTTTCTCGAAATATTTTTTTAATATTATGGTGTGGATTTGAGATAGTGTTATAGTTATGGGTAGTATTTATAAATTTTGAAAAGTATGCAAGTTGTTGTAAAATATTCGATTGGTCGGGAAATATTCTTTTTGTCAGGGAATATCAGTACGACGGCACAATCATTGGTGGACCCCACAACGAAAGTATTGTTGTATTTAGAAAACGACAGAATTGTCATTTTATAAAAATAACGGCGAAAGTGTTACCGTTAAAACTGTTGAACTACCCGGTAGTAAAAGTACAGTAATACGCGTGGTTGTATAGTAGCACACGGTATTGGTTATTGATGCTTACATGAGAATTCTCTCAGTTATACTCAATTATTGCTACAGTAATTGTTGCATCATATCTCTCATATTATTGATTCAATTATTGTTACAGTATCATCTGCATAATATGTTATATTATAAAATCAATAATTGAGACGACAAAGTTATTCATATTATTATTTGCAATATTAACAATGTCTAGAAGTTCTGTCAATGAGAGGTTTGGTCACCTAATTGCGCGCCAATAAGGAGAAATCCTTATCGGAAAGCCCCCTCTTTCGTGGGAACGACCTGGTTGTTAAATATTGTGAATTATAATATTAATGACGAATAAGTTTGTGTTGATTAAAGATGAATTTTATAGTTTCATTGTGTTGGAATTATTTGTGTTAGTGGAAATCGACATTTGTTTCGATAATAATTAATGTCTGGAGGTTATACTGTTCAATTGGGTATTCGGGGTACTTTTCGTGTTGGAGTACTAGTCACGAGTTACTATTCACGAGTACATATTCACGAGTTACTATTCATGAGTTTTATTCATGAGTTACTATTCACGGGGTACTATTCACCCGTAAGATATATTTCTTTTCGGTCCAAATTATTTTTGGGTACAATATTATTTCATGAGGAGATGTGATAATTTTTCAGACTGTTGGTTGAAATTATAATTGTAAATCAATATGGATCGTTGATTTAAAGTTTTAATAGTAACTTGTCCCTTTAGTTTTCCAATTGTTATTTGTCCCTTTGGTGTTCCAAGAGTTATTTGCCTCTTCGGTGTTCCAAGAGTTAATTGTCCCTTCGCAAATAATAGTTGTGTCTTCAATATTACCAAGAGTCATTTTGACCCTTCGTTAAGACCAAGAACCACTTTCAGTTCTTCAATAAATAGAAGCTCATTCCTTCAATATTTCTTACGAATTCACTGAAACTCTAGAGAGAGAAACTATAGAGATAAAGAAGAAAAGTATTCTGCTACTTCACTTTTCTAATATCCAGTTTCTTCTAAGGTAAGGGATATTATTTGTTGTACTTGTAAGGGGTATTATTCTTTCATATTCATGAAGAGAACTATTTTTCTTTCAATACTCGTAAGGGATATTATTTGTTATACCCGTAAGGGGTATTATTCTTTCGTATTCATGAGGAGAGCTTTTGTTATTCCATTCTTTATTATTATATTGGAATAACCTGTTTATTCGAAGTATCGTATTCATGGTGAAAATTTTCTAATATTTCGTTCATTATTATTCTGTCGGAATATCCCGTCTGTGCGTTTACGCCGGACCTGGTTCCATTAATTATTATTCTGTCGGAATATCCTGTCTGTGCATTTACGCCGGACCTGGTTCCATTATTTATTATTCTATTAGGAATAACTTGTCCATACGAAGTACTGCATTCATGGTGAAATTCTTTTATTATTCCATTCTTTATTATTATGTTGGAATAACCTGTCTATGCGAAGTACTGCATACATGGTGAAATTCTTTTATTATTCCATTCTTTATTATATTGTTGGTTATTGGTTTTACAGTTGTATGTTTTTGGCCTGTAGTGCAAAGATGATATATTGTTGAATATCTTTGGCCTGTAGTGCAAAGATGATCTGTTGTTTGATAGTTTTGACCCGTAGTGCGAAGATGAACATGTGTATGACATGATCATGACCACTAGTGATACTAACGAATATCCTTGGCCGTAGTGCATGTATAATTCAATGATGTGATTGGCAGGATCATGACCATTAGTTAACAGTTGAATGTCTTTGGCCGTAGTGCACTGACAGACAATTAATTGGTATGATCATGACCAATTGTTTTATAGTTGAATATCTTTGGCCCGTAGTGCAAAGATAGACAACTGATTAGTATGATCATTGTTATTACATTTGAATATCTTCAGCCTTTGGGTTAAGGATATCGAGTAAACGTTCTATTAAGCCTTTGTGGCAAGAAGGAACTTTTAATTCAAATTATTATAAATATGAATTGTGAATTTAACTAACATCTTTGGTGGTTCAGGTGAAGACAAGTGATGAAAGTTCTATTTATCTTGAGTATAACAAAGAACTATTGATAAGTATTATAGGAATAAAATATCAACGATGGACTTTTAATCTAGAGGAGATAGTAGACATTATGTTCTACTTGACTCTTCTAATGGATTGTTTGTTCCGCTGCAGTTAAACTTGATGTTTGTTATATTGTATCAGTTTAACACTGTTGAAGGCTAACGATAATTTATTCTGCATTATCTTAGTCATAATATTTCTTACTGGGCTAGTTGAGCTCACCCTTTTGCTTTCATTGTTCTCTTCAGGAAATGAGAACGTAGTAGGGACTAGTCGGGGAACAGAGTGATGGTCCTAGATGGTGCATTAGTAGTCCTCACTATTCTGTGAAATAGTGTGATAATAAATGTAATCAGGACTCCATTGAGTGTGGATATTGTCTAGATGATAATATTTGTATTAAAACTCACAGCCTATGTTTTGTCGTATTTTACACGACTGTTGTATAATTAAGTTGTATTTGTATTCAGTACCTTGTATCTGGCGACCCAAGATGGGTGATGTATACCTGTTTTGGGGGCGTCATAGTTGGTATCAAAGCTTAGGGATATGATCCCTGGCTGAGATGAGAGACAATAACTAGGAGGGGAGAGACGGGGAATTTTTTCGTTAGTATGACCTACCTAAGTTTATTTGGTATTTAATTGATCGGTCAGAGTATAGGGATAATATGTGATATGTCAATTAACATTTATTTTGAAGATATATTCTAGAATGATATTTGAAATACAGGAGATGAGTAATGGAAAAATCATGATACAGAGGATATAACCGAGAAGGTACAATCCGAAAAGAAAGCAATGTATTCTCATATCTTCGAATATCAGGTACGTACGTAAATTTCGAGGGCAAAATTTCATAAGGATGGGAGATTATAAGACCCCGAATTTTATGAATAAGATTTAATTTTTCTCGAAATATTTTTTTAATATTATGGTGTGGATTTGAGATAGTGTTATAGTTATGGGTAGTATTTATAAATTTTGAAAAGTATGCAAGTTGTTGTAAAATATTCGATTGGTCAGGAAATATTATTTTTGTCGGGGAATATCTGTACGATAGCACAATCATTGGTGGACCCCACAACGAAAGTATTGTCGTATTTAGAAAACGATAGAATTATCATTTTATAAAAATAATAGCGAAAGTGTTACCGTTAAAACTGTTGAACTACCCGGTAGTAAAAGTACAGTAATACGCGTGGTTGTATAGTATCAAACGGTATTGGTTATTGATGCTTACGTGAGAAGTGACTCAATTATACTCAATTATTGCTACAGTAATTGCTGCATCATATCTCTCATATTATTGATTCAATTATTGTTACAGTATCATCTGCACAATATGTTATATTATTAAATCAATAATTGAGATGACAAAGTTATTCATATTATTATTTGCAATATTGACAATGTCTAGAAGTTCTGTCAAGGAGAGGTTTGGTCACCTAATTGCGCGCCAATAAGGAGAAATCCTTATCAAAAAGCCCCCTCTTTCCTGGGAACGACCTGGTTGTTAAATATTGTGAATTATAATATTAATGATGAATATGTTCGTGTTGATTAAAGATGAATTTTATAGTTCCATTGTGTTGGAATTATTTGTGTTAGTGGAAATCGACATTTGTTTTGATAATAATTGATGTCTGGAGGTTATATTGTTTAATCGGGTATTTGGGGCACTTTTCGTGTCGGAGTACTATTCACGAGTTACTATTCATGAGTTACTATTCATGAGTTACTATTTATGAGTTACTATTCACGAGTTACTATTCACGAGTTAATAGTAACTTGTCCCTTCAGTTTTCCAAGAGTTATTTGTCCCTTTGGTGTTCCAAGAGTTATTTGCCTCTTCGGTGTTCCAAGAGTTAATTGTCCCTTCGCAAATAGTAGTTGTGTCTTCAATATTACCAAGAGTCATTTTGACCCTTCGTTAAGACCAAGAGCCACTTTCAGTTCTTCAATAAATAGAAGCTCATTCCTTCAATATTTCTTACGAATTCACTGAAACTCTAGAGAGAGAAACTATAGAGATAAAGAAGAAAAGTATTCCGCTACTTCACTTTTCTAATATCCAGTTTCTTCTAAGGTAAGGGATATTATTTGTTGTACTCGTAAGGGGTATTATTCTTTCATATTCATGAAGAGAACTATTTTTCTTTCAATACTCGTAAGGGATATTATTTGTTATACCCGTAAGGGGTATTATTCTTTCGTATTCATGAGAAGAGCTTTTGTTATTCCATTCTTTATTATTATATTGGAATAACCTGTTTATGCGAAGTATCGCATTCATGGTGAAATTCTTCTAATATTTCGTTCATTATTATTCTGTTGGAATATCATGTCTGTGCATTTATGCAGGACCTGGTTCCATTAATTATTATTCTGTTGAAATATCCTGTCTGTGCGTTTACGCCGGACCTGGTTCCATTATTTATTATTCTGTTGGGAATAACTTGTCCATGTGAAGTACTGCATACATGGTGAAATTCTTTTATTATTCCATTCTTTATTATTATGGTGGAATAACCTGTCTATGCGAAGTACTGCATACATGGTGAAATTCTTTTATTATTCCATTCTTTATTATATTGTTGGTTATTGGTTTTACAGTTGTATGTCTTTGGCCTGTAGTTCAAAGATAATATATTTGTTGAATATCTTTGGCCTGTAGTTCAAAGATGATCTGTTGTTTGATAGCTTTGACCCGTAATGCGAAGATGAACAGGTGTATGACATGATCATGACCACTAGTGATACTAACGAATATCCTTGGCCGTAGTGCATGGATAATTCAATGATGTGATTGGCAGGATCATGACCATTAGTTAACAGTTGAATGTCTTTGGCTGTAGTGCACTGAAAGTCAATTAATTGGTATGATCATGTCCAATTGTTTTATAGCTGAATATCTTTGGCCCGTAGTGCAAAGATAGACAACAATCTTTTGTAATAATATTTTGTAATAGAATACAACAATCTCATTTATGTTTTACTATTCTACAAGTACATTAATCTGTCAAAGCTGTGAATGCATACTCTCCCTAAATTTGGCATTAGCCATTCCTCTTGCAGCTGGAGTGGAAGACACATTTACACGCATTGCAAGAACAGCAGATGAAGTTGCACCCCCCCAATAGTCCATACAAATATTTAAGTTGGTCGTGGGACCAGGAACACCTCCTGGAGCACCAGCGGCAGAAATTGGTATGATGGAAAGAGATTGGTTCACCATTGTGTGATGCACGTTATATCCTCCATTATGTGAACCATGAGAATTTCCATTCTAAGATGCTTTAGCTGTGGCAAAAACAACATGATGTTGTTTCATTAGCATCACAGATCACTGCCACAACAGTGACAACGATGCAAATCATTCTCAAACAGCACCTTCCAGAGAATCTTGTCTGCTTCCCGACTTCATTTGTGAGTCCTTCACAAAATCATTGAGACATAAGATCAGAAGAAAAGAGCAACGCAGGAAGATATGTTTTAGTTAATTATAGATCCAAAATATGGATAAATACTAATTGAAACTGAACCCGTCAAATGAAGGGAATTATTTTAAAAGCATAATCATGAAATAACTTTGGCTCACATTAACAACAAAACGAATATGAAGTCCAGACCCAGTATTAATAATATGTAACCTTTCAGGGGGGGGGGGGAATTGGTAAGATGCAAGTCATAGTTAAGGTTGGAGAATTTGATTTCTTCCATAAACATCATATGGCGGAACTTAAAATTCTTTCAAAGTTTAGATGTAAGACCCCAACTTTTTGAATAAAGATTAAATTTTCTCGAAATATATTTTTGAATATTATGGTGTGGATTTGATATAATGTTATAGTTGTGGGTAATATTTACAAATTTTGTAAAGTACGCAAGTTGTTATATAATATTCGATTGGTAGGGGAATATTCATTTTAACAGGGAATATTCGTACAACGGCACAATCATTGGTGGACCCCCACACCGGAATTATTGTCGGATTGAGAAAATGACAAAAATACTTTATGAAAATAACGGCGGAAGTTTTACCGTTAACTGTTGAAACACCCGGTGTTAAAAGTACAGTAATATGCGTGGTTGCATAATAGCACACGATATTGATTATTATGCTTACGTGAGAAGTCACTCAGTTATACTCAATTATTGCTACAGTAATTGCTGCATCATATCTATCATATTATTGATTCAATTATTGTCACAGTATCATCTGCATAAAATGTTTTTTTTATTAAATCAATACTTGAGATGACAAAGTTATTCATATTATAAATTGCAATATTTACAATGTCTAGAAATTCTGTCAAGGAGAGGTTTGGTCACCTAATTGCGTGCCAATAGGGAGAAATCCTTATTGGAAAGCCTCCTCTTTCCTGGAAACGACCTGGTTGATAAATATTGTGAGTTATAATATTAATAATGAATGTTGTTTGGAGTTTAATTTGGAGACGCGGACGTGATATTTGAGTCCAGAACGACGAAATTAGTAAAAATAGTCTATAAACACAATTTTCCGGGATTCACTATTTGGTCAAAAAGTCAACAGTTAACTTTTTCAGGAAAAGTCAAACTTTGAAATTTCAAAATTTATATTTTTGATAAAAATAGTTTCATTATGTTGGAATTATTTGTGTTAGTGAAAATCGACATTTATTCCGATGATAATTGATGTCTAGGGGTTATATTGATAAATCGGGTAATTTATCGGATAAATGAGCAATTAATTGCTACTAATTCACATGCTTATATAACTATTTGTTCACATATATGTACTATTGAATCACATTATTTACTATTAGGGGAGTTGGTGCAAGATTGATAATACTTGCATGACTAAATTAAAAATGGAGGTATAGATGGAGGTACTATACTGAAATTCGTATTTTTCACATGATTATACTATTGATTCACAAGATTGAACTATTGATTCACATTATTTACTATTAGGGGAGTTGGTGCAAGATTGATAATACTTGCAGGACTAAATTATAAATGAAAGAAAATTTGGAGGTATTGTACTGTAATTTTCGAGCCCCAAAACGTGCAATTATCGAAAATATATTTTTCTATAAATAGAAGATCATTCTTCCTTCATTTCTCACCAATTCACAAAATCTTTAGAGCGATTATTATAGAGAGAAATTATAGAGTGAAAGAAGAAGAGAAATCTGCTACCTCACTATTCCAGTATCCAGTTTTTTCCAAGGTAGGGAGTATTATTTCTTTCTTATCTATGAAGAGAACTTCTGTTGTTCCATTCCTTATCATTATGTTGGAACATCCTATCTGTACATTCTACGCCGGACCTGGTTCCGTCTTTATTATTCTGTTGGAATATCATGTCTGTGCGTTTTACGCCGGACCTGATTCCGTCTTTATTATTATGTTGGAATATCATGTTTGTACGTTCTACACCGGACCTGATTCCGTCTTTATTATTCTGTTGGAATATCCTGTCTGTGCAATTTACGCCGAACCTGATTCCGTCTTTATTATTCTATTGGAATATCATGTCTGTGCGTTAAACACTTGAGGCTGATACTCCAAAAGCTTTGTGAATATAAGCTTTATGCCAAGTTAAAGAAATGTGAGTTCTGGCATGAGGAAGTAGCATTCCTTGGGCACGAAGTATCAAGTCATGGAATATCCATTGACCCAACAAAGATTGAAGCTATTCAAAGCTGGGAGCAACCCAAATCAATGACCAAAGTACGTAGCTTTCTCGGTTTAGCTGATTATTATCAGAGATTCGTGGAAGGATTTTCTCAAATCACTACTCCATTAACTCAGCTGACTCGGAAAGATAAAAAGTTCGGTTGGAGCGAGGAATGTGAGAAGAGTTTTCAAGAACTCAAAAGGAGACTCATTTCAGAACCTGTTCTGACAATACCATCTGGTTCGAAGGGATTTGTCATCTACAGTGATGCTTTGGATAAAGGGTTAGGATGTGTTCTCATGCAACATGGGAAAGTCATAGCTTATTCCTCAAGACAACTCAAACAATATGAGAGGAATTATCCTACTCATGATCTAAAGTTGGCAGCTGTTGTTTTTGCACTTAAAATCTGGAGGCATTACTTGTATGGAGAGAAAGTGGAGATCTTTATGGATCATAAAAGACTCAAATATTTCTTCACTCAAAAGAAACTCAACATGCGACAATGACGTTGGCTTGAACTGTTGAAAGATTATGATCGTATCATCCAATACCATCCTGGAAAAGCGAACGTGGTAGCTCACGCACTAAGTAGAAAATCATATGCGGGTACAAGTGCAACTTTGTCAACGTAAAGGCCCATTTTGTATGACTTGCAAATGATGAAGTTAGAGATAAAGACTCAAGGGACCCACATGATGATGGCAAATATACAAGTAGAACCGACTTTAATCGATAAAGTTACAGCTGCTCAAGCTACAGACCTGGAGCTAATGCGCATGAAGAAGAAAGGCAAGAAGGTGCTATGCCGGAAATAAGAATCGATGAGGAAGGAATACTTCGAGTCAACTCCAGACTTTGTGTTCCTAAAAACCCTGATTTCAAGTATAAAATCATGATGGAGTCGCATAATACACCGTTTGCAATCCATCCTGGGAGTACCAAAATAGATCGTGATCTTCGACATACATTTTGGTGGAGCAATATGAAGAGAGAAATAGCAGAGTTTATCTCAAGGTGTTTAACTTGTCAACGAGTCAAAGCGGAGCATCAAGTACCTAAAGGTCCATTGCAACCACTTGAAATTCTAGAATGGAAGTGGGAACACATTACTATGGATTTTGTTACTGGTCTTCCCAAGGTTTCTTAAGGCATAGATGCAATTTGGGTCATTGTTGATAGATTAACCAAGTCTACTCATTTCTTACCTATACGAGAAACTTATACACTTGAACGTCTTGCTCGTATGTACATAAACGAGATTGTAAGACTGCATGGTATGCCAGTATCCATAGTTTCTAATCGAGACCCAAGATTCACTTCAAGATTTTGGGTTAGTTTGCAAAAAGCTATGGGCACGAATTTACGATTTATCTCGGCATATCATCCTCAGACGGACGGGCAGTCGGAGAGGACCATTTAAACTCTTGAAGATATATTAAGACTATGTGTCCTTGACTTCAAGGGAAGTTGGGATAAGTTCCTACCATTGGTGGAGTTTTCCTACAACAACAGTTATCAAGCAAGTATTGGCATGGCTCCATTTGAACGTTGTATGGAAGAAAGTGTCATTCTCCAGTATGCTGGGATGAGGTGGGTGAAGCAATGTTGTTGGGACCGGAGTTGGTATGTATGACTACAAAAAAGATTCAAACGATCCGACAACGTATAAAAACCTCACAAGATCGACAAAAGAGTTATGCTGATCTTCATCGAAAGGACGTGGAATTTAATATTGGAGATCATGTGTTATTATGTGTTGCTCCATGTAAGGGAGTTACGAGATTTGAAAAGAGAGGAAAGCTCAACCCTCGATTCATTGGCCCATTTTTAATCCTCAATCGAGTAGGAACTGTGGCGTATAGACTCGCTTTACCGTCATATATGTCTCGTGTTCATAACGTTTTCACATATCTATGTTACATAAATATGTGAAAGACCCGAACCACATTATTGAATTAGAACCAGACGAGATAGAGGAAGATTTAACGTATGAAGAGTTACCTGTTAAAATCTTGGATAAAAATGATCATATTCTACGCTCCAAGGTTATACCTCAAGTTAAAGTTTTGTGGAGAAACCACGATGTGGAAGAAATGACATCGGAGTTAGAATCTGAGATGAAATAAAGATTTCCTTACCTCTTCGACATACCAGGTACACACCCTAATTTCGAGGACGAAATTTCATAAGAAGGGGAGGTTGTAAAACCCCAACCTTTTGAATAAAGATTAAATTTTCTCGAAATATATTTTTGAATATTATGGTGTGGATTTGATATAATATTATAGTTGTGGGTAATATTTACAAATTTTGCAAAGTATGCAAGTTGTTATATAATATTCGATTGGTCGGGGAATATTCGTTTTAACAGGGAATATTCGTATAACGGCACAATTATTGGTGGACCCCCACAACGGAATTATTGTTAGATTGAGAAAACGACAAAAATACTTTATGAAAATAACGACGGAAGTTTTACCGTTAACTGTTGAAACACCCGGTGTTAAAAGTACAGTAATATGCGTGGTTGCATAGTAGCACACGGTATTGATTATTGATGCTTACATGAGAAGTCACTCAGTTATACTCAATTATTGCTACAGTAATTGCTGCATCATATCTATCATATTATTGATTCAATTATTGTCACAGTATCATCTGCATAAAATATTTTTTTTATTAAATCAATACATGAGATGACAAAGTTATTCATATTATAAATTGCAATATTTACAATGTCTAGAAATTCTGTCAAGGAGAGGTTTGGTCACTTAATTGCGTGCCAATAGGGAGAAATCCTTATTGGAAAGCCCCCTCTTTCCTGGGAACGACCTGGTTGATAAATATTGTGAGTTATAATATTAATAATGAATGTTGTTCGGAGTTGAATTTGGAGACGCGGACGTGATATTTGAGTCCGAATGACGAAATTAGTAAAAATAGTCTATAAACACAAAATTTTCTGGGATTCACTATTTGGTCAAAAAGTCAACAATTGACTTTTTGGGAAAAGTCAAATTTTGAAATTTCAAAATTTATATTTTTGATAAAAATAGTTTCATTATGTTGGAATTGTTTGTGTTAGTGAAAATCGACATTTATTCCGATGATAATTGATGTCTAGGGGCTATATTGATAAATCGAGTAATTTATCGGATAAATAAGCAATTAATTGCTATTAATTCACATACGTATATAACTATTTGTTTATATATGTGTACTATTGAATCACATTATTTACTATTAGGGGAGTTGGTGCAAGATTGATAATACTTGCATGACTAAATTAAAAATGGAAGTATAGATGGGGGTACTATATTGAAATTAGTATTTTTCACATGATTATACTATTGATTCACATGATTGAACTATTGATTCATGTTATTTACTATTAGGGGAGTTGGTGCAAGATTGATAATACTTGCAGGACTAAATTATAAATGAAAGAAAAGTTGAAGGTATTGTACTGTAATTTTTGAGCCCTAAAACGTGCAATTATCGATACTATATTTTCCTATAAATAGAAGCTCATTCTTCCTTTATTTCTCACCAATTTACAAAAGCTTTACAACGATTATTATAGAGAGAAAGAATAAGAGAAATCTGTTACCTCACTATTCCAATATCCAGTTTTTTTCAAGGTAGGGAGTATTATTTCTTTCTTATCTATGAAGAGAACTTCTATTGTTCCATTCTTTATCATTCTGTTGGAACATCCTATCTGTGCGTTCTACGCCGGACCTGGTTCCGTCTTTATTATTCTGTTGGAATATCATGTTTGTGCGTTTTACGCTGGACCTGATTCTGTCTTTATTATTATGTTAGAATATCCTGTCTGTGCATTCTACGCCGGACCTGATTCCGTATTTATTATTCTGTTGGAATATCCTGTCTGTGCTTTTTATGCCGGACCTGATTCCGTCTTTATTATTCTGTTGGAATATCCTGTTTGTGTGTTTTACGCCGGACCTTATTCCGTAATTTATTATTCTGTTGGAATAACCTACCTGTGCGGTCTATCGCATGACTGGTGATTTCTTTTGTTATTCCATTCCTTATTATACTCAGTTGGTTAAAGTTTTGACTTCTATACTCCATGAAATTAGTGTAATATCCTTGATATTTGCGCTTCATCCAGTATCTTTTCATGGAAATATTCTTCTAAGCTTTCTTGAATTTTACTCTACAAAGCAGTATCATGTTGGCAATTTGGACATTATTAGATACTGGATAAAATAATACTTGAACTTGTTTTATTGAATTCTTATATCATTGTCATCATCCTCGTGTTTATATTTTTGTTGAAAGTCATCTGTGGCCTATAGTCCATAGATGGACTTAGTATGATTATGACCAGAGATTATTCAGTGTAATCATGACCGTAATGTTACAAATGATGTGGTAAAAGTCATCATTGGCCCGTAGTGCATTGATGGACAGTTGTTGGCATGATCATGACCATTATTGAATACACAAATATTCTTGGCCCGTAGTGCATGGACAATTGTGGTCGTGATACTAAAGAATATCCTTGGTCGTAGTGTATGGGTGATTCGATGATGTGGATTATTTATCAAGATGAGTCCCAGCGATAAAAGTGATGAAAAACCTTCTAAATCATAAAAGATAGTAGATTTTATTATCTACTTGACTCTTTTAATGGATTGCTTATTCCGCTGCAGTTAAACTTGATGGTTGTTATATTGTATCAGTTTAATACTGTTGAAGGCTAACGATAATATATTCCGCATTATCTTAGTAATAATATTTCCTACTGGGCTAGTTGAGCTCACCCTTTTACTTTTATTGCTCACTTTAGGAAATGAGAACGTAGCAGGGACTAGTCGGGGAACAGAATGACGGACCAGATGATAGCATTAATAGTCCTCACTATTCTTTGAATAGTGTAATAATAATTATAATAAGGACTCCTTTTGAGTTTGTATAATCTCTAGTAGACAATATTTGTATTCAAACTTACAGTTTATGTTTAGAATAATAAGTTGTATTTGAATTTATGTACCATGTAAGTGGTGACCCAAGATGGGTGACGTATACCTAATTTTGGGGGCGTCACATTAAACATTGGATATACAGGTTAAACATCTAAAAAATACCTCTTAATACATAAAAGAAAAAAACGGTAACTATATGTTTGTATTCTATGAAATTTATGCTTTATACACAAAATAAAACTGAATATATGGGATATCTAACAGATTTCTTAGTCCATAATATGCGAAGTTATGTTTCGTGTTAGCGCAATTATATATTAATCCCAAAATAAAATCCAATGAAATAATCACATAGCGGACTACGTTAGACTATACATATATATTTAGACTTTGCATCATATCCTTCCTCACTTGATCCTTCACTTCTGCTTTCACCGCTACAAATTCGGTATTAACCAGATTTGTCAATATGCATTTCACCTATACATGTAAACCCCTAGAAAATGTTAACAAACAGAAGGTCATACAATTTTCATCTATACATGTAAGCAATGTTTTTTTATCTATACATACAATTTCCAATGTTTCTATACAATTTTCATCTATACATACAATTTCCAGTGTTTCTTTATCTACAAGAACTAGCGCTACTGGATACTCCTCCAAAAGGACTCAATTCCAAATCAGAGATCATAGATTACTATGATAAGTCCCTAGAGAAAACCATAATTCACAACCACCCAAAAACACAGCCATGAAGCTGAGTTACTAGTAATTCTCCCAAATCGATAAAATACACCACAAAAACCCTAACTTGTAAAACACCATAATTCAATAAAATTTAAAACACATAAAATTAGACAATACCCGGTACCAAATTCACACTAACAAACAACAATGAGACTTATATATAACATAAAGTACTCAACAACGAGAAGACGGGTAAAAATTGACAAACATATGTATATACATATATGTAGAGAGAGAGAGAGGGTGGAAGAAAGAAACCTGTTTGGGGATAAGAGCTTGAACGATTTCTGATTTGGGAAATAGAAGTGAGTGGGTCAGAGAAGAACATGCTGGATCGATTTCTCATTTTGGGGAGAAGAACATGTATCGATTTCTTATTTTGGGGGAGAATTAAGAACATGTTGGATCAATTTCTAATGATTGGGGGTGGGGGAGCTCGAGCGATTTCATCGGTCTGAGAGGAGAGAAGTTCTGAGCGATTGGTGAGAGGAGAAGCTCTGATTTAGGAGGATAGAAGTGTGAAGCATGTTTTTTTCAATAAATATTCCAAAACGACGCCGTTTTGGAATACTGTGTACCAAAAAAAAAGTTACGGCTGAGCACATCCATTTACCCCTATATATATATATATGTATATATATAAAAGTAATAAAACAAAATAGATATAACTTTCTACCTGTGATTTTGAAAAATGAGTAAGTGGGGTCCATGTTATTAGTCAAATTTAGAACAAATACGTCATAAAAAACCCCTTTATTTATCTCAATTCATTTGGTTTCACTAAACACATTGTATTCAGTACCTTGTATCTGGCGACCCAAGATGGGTGATGTATACCTGTTTTGGGGGCGTCACAAGAAGTCACTCAGTTTTATTCAATTATTGCCACAATAATTGCTGCATAGTATCTCATATTATTGATTCAATTATTGTCACAGTATCATCTGCACAGTATTTTATATTATTAAATCAATAATTGAGACTACAAAGTTATTCATATTATTATTTGCATTATTGACAATGTCTAGAAAGTTCTGTTGAGGAAAGGGGTTTGGTCATCTAATTGCGCGTCAATAAGAAGAAATCCTTATTGGAAAGCCCCCTCTTTCCTGAAAATGATCTGGTTGTTAATATTTTGAGTTATAATATTATTGATGAATAAATGTTATTAAAAATGTGTTTAGTGAAACCAAATGAATTGAGATAAATAGAGGGGATTTTTTTATGAAGTATTTGTTCTAAATTTGACTTATTACATGGACCCCCACTTACTCATTTTTCAAAATCGCCGGTAGAAAGTTATCTCGATTTTGTTTTATTACTTATATATATATATATTATAAGTTTTTTTATTATTATTATAATAGTAATAAAACAGAAAACTTTTTATATAAAATAGAATACTTTTTATAAAGTTATTCGTTTTATTAAATTATAAATAGAATATATTATATTTTATTTAAAGTTTTTGTTTTATTAGAATATTTTATTGTATAGTGCTGCATAGTAATGGATAGTAAAAATCAGAAAATCGCACCAGTTTCGTCCGTGAATAATTTACTGTGCAGTCTGTGATTATTTTTCTTAAATAGTTCCCTGCCATTCTCCTATAAATAGGATGCTTAGTTTAGAACTGAAAATCACACCAGAATCAAAGAATTCTTCTTCTATAATATTGAGCGTATTTCATTTGAGTTTAAGGAAGCTTTGAGTGTAGAAAACAGTGCAAGTTTTCTTCAAAAATATCCCCGCTATACCATTCAAAAGTACTCTCCTTTTAAGGTAAGGGATATTATTTTAATTCAATATTCGTATAATCAGGATCAAAAGAGGAAGAAGAATGAAAGTGAAGGAAATAACAAGGCTAGTGGAAGTAACACAGGAGGTGGTAATATTAATCAGAAGAGAAGGTGGTCTGACAACTCATCAACCGGAAATCAGGAAGGAGTTCAGAAGAAGAGGATCGAAGCATGCCCGACCTGCGGGAAAGCTCATCTGGGAGTTTGCATGAAGGGAAAACGAGTGTGCTACAATTGTGGTCAGGAAGGCCACATAACACCTAACTATCCTAAACCAAAGAAGGGTGTCTGCTTCACTTGTGGCTCAAAAGATCATCTTGCAAGGGACTATCCTAAGAAGTGATCTGGAGGGGCAGAATCAAGAGGAAATAGGGGAAGCAGCAGTGGAAGCGCTCTGACTATCACAGGACCAACCGCCAGGACATTCAACATGACGGTGCAGGATGCTGTGCAGTCTCGTGATGTGGTGTCAGGTATCATTCCGATCAATAAAGTTAATGCCTATGTATTATTTGATTCGGGTGCTACTTCTTCATTTATATTCGATGACTTTGATAAGAACTTAGAATTGCTTAAGGATGAGTTAGAACACCCCATGAACATAGAAATTGCGAATAGAGAAATAATCCCTGTTAAGTACGTACATAAGAACTATAGAGTGGATATTAAGGGTAATATCATGAACGTAAATCTTATCCCTATTCGACTTGGAGAATTTGATGTTATTTTGGGTATGGACTGGTTTTTCAATTACGGGGCTGTACTTGATTGCCAGAAGAAGCATATTAACCTTATGAATTCGTCAAAGGTTGTGTTTTATGGTAGTAAGTCGCCTAGACAAACGAGTTGTCTGACGATGATGCAGGCCAGGAAGTTGTTAAGATAAGGCTGTAAAGGATATTTAGCTTACATAGTCGACAGTCGTAAAGAAAATCTGAAAGTAGAGGAGATACCAGTAGCGTGGGACTTCGCAGACGTATTTTCGGACGATTTGCCAGGACTTCCGCCAGATAGAGAGGTTGAATTCATGACCGATTTGGCACCAGGAATGGCTCCAATATCGAAAGCACCGTATCGAATGACACTGGTAGAGATGGAAGAATTGAGGGTACAACTACAAGAATTACTGGACAAGAAGTACATTCAACCGAGCGTATCACCGTGGGGAGCGTCGGTGTTGTTTGTGAAGAAGAAGGACGGGACGATGCGGCTTTGCATCGACTATAGAGAATTGAATAAGGTCATGATTAAAAATAGATATCCATTACCAAGGATCGACGCTCTGTTCGATCAATTGAAGAGAGCGAAATACTTTTCCAAGATAGACTTGAGGAGTGGTTATCATCAATTAAAGGTGAGACCAGAGGACGTACCGAAGACAGCGTTCAGAACACGATATGGTCACTACGAATTTTTGGTAATGCCATTTGGTCTAACAAATGCTCTTGCAACATTTATGGGCTTAATGAGTGGAGTGTTCAAGCCGTTTTTGGATAAATTCGTAGTGGTATTTATAGATGACATTTTGGTATATTCGAAAACTAAGGAAGAACATGAAGAGCATTTAAAATTAATGTTAGAGGCGTTAAGAAAGGAGAAGTTGTATGCCTTGTTTCAAATTTTTGATCGAGCGGGACAATTTCTAGGACACGTGATCAATAAAGACGGAATTTCGGTGGATCCATCCAAAGTCAAAGACGTGATAGACTGGGATCAGTCGAGAACGCCGTCGGAAGTACGAAGCTTTCTGGGATTTACAGGATATTACAGAAGATTCATTCAAGACTTTTCCATGATCGCAACTCCGTTAACGAATTTGACTCGAAAAGTTGTGAAATTTGTTTAGATGGAGAAGTGTGAGGAAAGCTTTCAAGAATTGAAGAAGAGGTTAAGTAGAGCACATGTGTTGTCTCTTTCGGATGATACAGGAAATTTTGTGGTTTATAGTGATGCGTCACATAAAGGACTTGGTTGCGTACTTATGCAAAATGGTAGAGTCATTGCGTATGCGTCACGAAAATTGAAGGATTATGAGAAGGGGTATCCGACCCACGACTTGGAGTTAGCTGCAGTGGTTTTGCTTTAAAAATCTGGAGGCACTATCTCTATGGGGAAAAGTGTGAAAAATATATAGAACACAAGAGTCTGAAATATATTTTTATACAGAAGGACTTGAATATGCGCCAAAGAAGGTAGTTGGAGTTAATTAAGGACTATGATTGTGAGATTTTATACCATCCAGGTAAGGAAAATGTGGTTGCCGACGCCTTAAGTAGAAAAGGTCGAGAGAAATTGATGATGTTGACCGCTCGGGAGGAACTAATTTTAGAAATGGAGAAACTAAAGTTGGAAGTGAAGTATCCTATGGAAATTGATGAGAAGCTATTTCAGATGCAATCTGGTACAACCCTACTAGATAAAGTTAAGGAGGCTCAACTTCAGGACGAAGAATGTAAAAAGGTGAAAAAGAAGATATTCGAAGGAACTGAACCGAGATTCAAGATGGACAAGGAAGGCATACTGAGATTTGAGAATCGAATTTGGGTACCACCAGTACCAGTTATTAAGGAAGACATTTTGAGCGAGGCTCATAGCTCACGATATTAGATTCACCCTGGTATTAGCAAGATGTACCAAGATCTTAGACAACATTTCTGGTGGTCAAATTTGAAACGAGATATTGCAGAATGTGTTGCCAAGTGTCTGACATGTCATAAAATGAAAGAAGGACATCAAAGGCCAATTGGATTGCTATAACCGTTGGAGATTCTAGAATGGAAATGGGAACATATTACAATGGACTTCATGGTTGGCCTTCCGACAACTCAGAAAGGCTATGACGCAGTATAGGTTATCGTTGACCGATTGATGAAATCCGCACACTTCCTTCCGATCAAAATCAGATTCAACTTAGATCAGTTGGCAAGGTTATATGTGAAAGAAATTGTTCTGAGGCATGAAGTTCCGGTGTCAATTGTTTCTGATAGGGATCCGCGCTTTACACCGAACTTCTGGAGATGTTTACAAGAATGCATGGGTACGCAATTGCGAATGAGTACGACATATCACCCTCAGACAGATGACCAGAGTGAAAAAATGATTCAGACATTAGAAGACATGCTAAGAGCCCGTGTGATGGACTTTAAAGGAAATTGGGATGATCACCTACCACTCGTAGATTTTGGCTACAACAACAGTTACCACGCTAGTATTGGCATGCCGCCTTATGAAGCGTTATACGGCAGAAAGTGCAGAACTCCGCTATACTGGGGTGAAGTTGGTGAGAGACAATTACTAGGCCCATAATTAGTACAGAAGACAGCAGAGATAGTTAAAGTGAATCGAACAAGACTGGTAGCAGCTCAAGATAGACAGAAAAAATATGCTGATCCACATCGTAAAAATGTTGAGTTTGAATCGAGTACTTATGTGTTCTTGAAGGTCTCTCCCTGCAAGGGAAAGATCAAGTTCGAAAAGAAAAGGAAATTAAGCCCAAGATTCATTGGACCCTTTGAGGTACTGCGAAGAATCGGAGAAGTTGCGTATAAGGTAGCCTTACCTCCAACACTCGAGAATGTCCACAACGTCTTCAATGCTTCAGTTTTACGACCCTACAAACCCGATTACAAGCACGTGATTGAATATGAACCCATCCATTTTGAGAAAGACTTATCCTTTGAAGAAATTCATGTTCAGATTGTTGACCGAAAATAACAAGTTCTCAAATATAAAGTAATACCTTATGTTAAGGTAATTTGGAGGAACCACAACGCTGAAGAAGCAACGTGGGAACTCGAAGAGAATATAATGAAGAATTACCCTCATTTATTTACTTAAATTATGTGTAAGCGATTATGGGGATAGAATCTTTGTAAGGGGGGGAGAATGTAACGGGTCAAATTGATGGAGTCATGATTCTAGGGGCAGAATCCTTTTAAGGGGGGAAAGATGTGACGAACCAGATTTTATAATTTAATTTTAATATTTATTGAATTAAATAAATATTCTCGATAATTTAATTATTGGATTAAATAATTAATTGATGCAATTGTGATAGATTAATTTAATTATATGTGTTATATTTATTAAATTAATGTGGAAAATTTTTATTATTCAAAGTATGTAATTATGTGAGCTTATTAAATTAAAAGAAATATTTAATAAGCCTAATATTATTTTATTTTAATTGATAATTAATTAGAAAATTATTAATTTGACATAATTAATAAATGAGAAAATTCATTATGTGACTATGTGAATTAATGGGAAATTATTATATTTTATTTAAACTAAAGTAAATAAGATATTTGATTTATTTTATAAGGGGTGTGACATTATTAAACAATAGTATAAAGGAGTAATGAAATTAAATGGGAATAAGTTTATTAGGATTAGCCAAACAACGCCTTAGGGGAGGTTGAGCGAGGCTCATAGCTCACGATATTAGATTCACCACAACTGCGCTCAGTTTCCTTTTATAAAATTAATATGTCTTATTCTTCATTTGTTTGCCAAGTCTGGAAAAACAGTTAGAGAGAATTTGAGAATTTTCAGAGAGAATTTGAGAATTTTTTTGAAGGAGATTGAGAGTGAGGGATTGAAGAAGCATCTGAGCCTACTAATCTATACTTTGGGTAATTTTTTTAAACCAATTTCAAATCTCGTTGTTTAAGTTTTTTAAGAAAATGGCTTTCAAGTTCTGTAAAAGCTCTGTAATTGAAAAAAAGAGTAAAGAATATGTGTTATATATGAGATAAGATGTCATCATATCATATTTTACTATATGTATTGTATAATTCCATAGCATTAGTTTCATAAAAACATGTCGTATATATTTTCTTCAAAATACAGAGTATGAAATATAACCATAATGCAATTTTAATACGTTAATCATATGTTGTATCATAAATTTTACACTTGTATATAATTATGCATGTTAAAACGAAGAAAACAAACTTCAAATGAACAGATTCGGGGTTATAATGAACCCGTAGTGTTGATTTTCATGTTTTGTGTTCAAAACTTTCAAAAACATTAAGAACAGTAATTTATATGTTTTGATTCTACAAATTATGTGTTATAACATGTTAAAATCATGCTAGAAGGGGTTATTAGTAGTTATATGTGTATTATATGTGTATTACGCGGCGCCAATTCTATGCCTTAAGGCCCGCGCCGCAGCGCCAAAGGCCAAGTCGCAGCGCCACCGCGCCGAGAACAAGCACAACAGTGGCGCCGCATCGCCACTCTGCAGAATTTCCAGAAATGAAATTTTTCCTTATTATTCAAGTCTAAGAAAGTGATAGTAACCTAATCTAATGTACATAAAAATATGTTAGAAGTATAATGAGATGTTAAAATAGATTCTTAACATGTCAATAACGCATTTAAGTATGGATTGAATTATTGAACGAATAGTAAGCTTATTGTTCATATAGTGTAATATTATGTGACCATAAGTGTGATAATTTGACTAAGTAACGTCATAATCCGAGTTAGACAAAAAAGAATGAACTTGTGATGACTAGTTACGTTATAATTGACTGGTATTGTGAATGAAAATGATATGTAGGATTAAATCAAGGAACGTGTATAATTAACGTGTAATCTACGCACGAGGCAAGTTTCCTAACCCTACTTGTTATCATTATTCAAGTTTATAAATAACGTCGAGTAAATTCTCGTTATTATTAATCAAGTTCAATTTGTTATATTAAAGATTAGTTATCTTTTCAAGTATGATTCTGTTATACAATACTTTTTCTATTGTATACCTCTTGAGAATGTTATTCGATTTACATATAATTTATTGTTCAACCTTGTTAGACGAGTGAACCCTTATTGATTCGACTAGTCCATAGTTGATGAACGTTCTAAATTTCAGAACCCTTATTAAGTTATCCAAACCAAACTTCTTTTGGTGCGAACTTTAATGTCAAACTAATATGAATAACCCTGTATAGGGATTACTTATGTGTTAGCGTTAAGATATTGTGCACAGTATGGTACTAAGGGCTGACCCCCCTAAGTACGAGTAGAAGAGTCCATAGTCTTATAACTGTTAAAGGTTGCAAGTATAACCCTTGATAACCTAGGACATAGTTCAAGGTCTTATGACCCTCAGAAATCTTTTGATTCTTGTTATTCATTCTTGATTCAAAAGTTGAGTTTTATTCTAGAAGTCTTTGATTCACTCGCATGTTATTATATATTGTTATTTCATTTTTTATACTTGTGGGCAATCGTGCTCACTCTTGTGTAATAATAACATTGCAGTTAAGAACGAAAGGTCGGACGAACCTTCTACTAACAAAGGCAAGGACAAGATTAACAAGTGATGAAGACTTTTTATTTTATGTGATGATGTATTTCTGTTTTAGACTTATATTAATGTTGTGTAAGACGATTAATTGTTTATGTTTTCGCAGTTAAGATTTAAGTTTAGTGTGACCTGAGATATTTGTACTTCTTTCAGATGATGTAACTCCTTAAGGAGAGGATTTATTTCTATCTATTTATGTTTTAATTCATTATGGGTAGATAGACATTTGATGTTTGAATAGTGAACACCAAATCATGTGGGAGTTGAAGTACCCAGATTTGGGGTTGTCACATAAATGAAATAATATTACTTACATACTAAAGAGTATGGAAGAAAATATTATTTCTTATGAATATTGAACAAAAATAATATCTCTTACCTTAATAGGAGAGTATTTCTGACCGGTATGAGAGTATATGATGATGAACACTGGGGTGGGGGGGTAACGGGATTCAGGGGATATATATATATATATATATATATATATATATATATATATATATATATATATATATATATATATATATATATATATATATATTTAAAGTTTTTGTTTTATTAGAATATTTTATTGCATAATGCTGCATAGTAAAATCAAAATTTTAACAAAATCAGCCGAACGAAATTCGCCCATGAATTCGTTCTGTTGGTCCGTGACTTTTTATTCTAAATAAGATGCTCAGTTTAGAAATGAAAATCACACCAGAATCAGAGAATTCTTCTTCTATAATATTAAGCGTATTTGTTTTGAGTTTAAGGAAGCTTTGAGTGTAGAAAATAATGAAAGTTTTCTTCAAGAATATATTCGCTATACCAGTCAGAAATACTCTTCTTTTGAGGTAAGGGGTATTATTTATTTCATATTCGCTTACAATATTATTTTTCGTATTTATAATGAATTTTATTTTCGTTCAATATTCGTAAAAAATATTATTTTCGTTCAATATTCGTAAGGGAATAGTCTTCGTTCAATATTCGTAAGGAATATTATTTTCGTTTAATATTCGTAAGGGATATTATTTTTATTCAATATTCGTAAGAAATAACATTTTCTTCCATACTCTGTAGTATGTAAGTAATATAATTTCGTTTTAGATTCCGAATTCTACACTCATTTTGTTAAAGTATTGCTTCTATACTCCTTAAAATTAGTAGAATATCCTTAAAATTTGTGCTTCATCTAGTATCTTTTCACGAAAATATTATTCTGAACATTCTTGATATTTTTTAACCTTTTCATGTCGGGGTAATATTCACGGGGTACTACTCCCGAAGTACTAATCACGGGGTACTATTCACTCAAGTACTATTCACCCGGGTACTATTCATGATAAAAAATGATTTTTTTCTGTCCAAATTATTTTTGATACAATCTTATTTTTTAATTTTACTCCACAAAGCAGTATCATGTTGACAATTTGGACATTATTGAATTATAGATAAATTGAATTATAAATATTTAAAATTTATCCTTGCTCTAATTTAATTGAATTCGTATATCATTGTCATCATCATCATGCTTATATTGTTATGGAAGTCATTTTTGGGCCATAGTGCATAGATGGACTGTTGATTGGTATGATTATGACTAGAGATTATTCGGTATAATTATGACATGTAATGTTACAAATGATGTGGTAACACTCCTCATTGGCCCGTAGTGCGTTGATGGACAGTTGTTGACATAATCATGACCATTGGTGATAACAAGACTATCATTGGCCCGTAGTGCATGGATAATTCATGGATGTGATACTAATAAATATCTTTGGCCCGTAGTGCATGGATAATTCAGTGATGTGAATTATTTATTAAGCTGAGTCTCAACGATAAAATTGATGATAAACTTTTAAATCATAGAAGATAGTAGATATCATGCTCTACTTGACTCTTCTAATGAATTGTTATTTCCACTGCAGTTGTTCATCTAAAACTTGTTGTCTATTGTATTCTATCAGTTGTGATACTGTTGAAGGCTAACGATAATTTATTCTGCATTATCTTAGTCATAATATTCTTTACTGGGCTAGTTTAGCTCACCCTTTTCTTTCATTATTCTCTTCAGGAAATGAGAATATATGTTGGACTAGTAAGGGAATTGAGTGATGGTCCAAGATGATTGCTATAGTAGTCCTCACTATTCTATAAGAATAGTGTGATAATAATTGTAATGATAACTTATTTTGAGTTTGGATATTGTCTAGGAGACAATATTTGTATTAAAACTCACAGCTTATGTTTTGTCGTATTCTGCACGACACTTAACAGTAGTATAAATTAAGTTTGTATTTGAATTATGTACCATGTATTTGGCAACTCAGAATTGGTAGTGTATACCTATTTTGGGGGTTTCACATTAATTCCCTCCCACACACGCACACACACACACACACCCACATTTACCCACCATCACCCACATTATATATATATATATAAGTAATAAAAAAATTGAGATAACTTTCTACCGATAGTTTTGAAAAATGGGTAAGTGGGGGTCCATGTAATAAGTCAAATTTACAACAAATAATTCATAAAAATGCCCTCTAATTATCTCAATTCACTTGGTTTCACTAAACACATTTTTAATAACATATATTCATCATTAATATTATAACATGCAATACTAACAACTAGATCATTCCCAGGAAAGAGGGGGCTCTCTGATAAGGACTTCTCCTTATTGGCGCGTAATTAGGTGACCAAACACCTTTCCTCGACAGAACTTTCTATTTATCATCAATAATACAAATAATAATATGAATAACTTTGTCGTCTTAAATATTGATTTAATAATATAAAATATTGTGATAATAATTCAATCAATATATAACGTGAGATACTATGCAGAAATTACTATGGCAATAATTGAATAAAAAATGAGTGACTTTTCACTTACGCATCAATAATCAAAGATGATATACAATATTGTGTGCTACTATGCAACCACGCGTATTACTATACTTTTACCACCGGGTATTTCAATATTTAACGATAAAACTTTTGCCGTTATTTTTATAAAAAGTTATTTATGTCATTTTCTAACTCCGACCATAATTCCGTTGTGGAGTCCACCAATGATTGTGTCTTCGTACGAATATCCCTGATAAAACGAATATTCCCCGACCAATGAATATTTTATAACAACTTGTTTACTTTGCAAAATTTGTAAATATGACCCACAACTATAACATTATAACAAATTCACACCTTAATATTCAAAAATAATATTTAGAAAAAAATTCATCTTTATTCATAAAAGTTGGGGTCTTACAACCTCCCCTTCTTATGAAATTTCTTCCTCAAAATTGGTGTATGTACCTGGTATGGCAAAGAGGTGAGGATACCTTGATTTCATTTCAGATTCTAACTCCTATGTCATTTCCTCATTATCGTGGTTTCTCCATAAAACTTTGACTTGATGTATAACCTTTGAGCGTAGAATATGTTCTTTCTTATCCAAGATTTTAACAGGTACATCTTCATACGTTAAATCTTCCGCTATCTCGTTTAGTTCTAATTCAATAATATGGTTCGGGTCTTCCACATATTTACGTAACATAGATATATGAAAAACTTTATGAACACGAGATATACTTGGTGGTAAGTCGTGTCTATAGTCCACGATTCCTACTCGATCAAGGATTTTAAATGGGCCAATGAATCGAGGATTGTGCTTTCATCTCTTTTCAAATATTGTAACTCCTTTCCATGGGGTAACACGTAATAATACATGATCTCCAACATTGAATTCCACGTCCCTTCGATGAAGATCAACATAACTCTTTTGTCGATCTTGTGAGGTTTTATACGTTGCCGGATCATTTGAATCTTTTCCGTAGTCATGCGTACCAATTTTGGTCCCAACAACGTTACTTCACCCACCTCATCCCAGCATACTGGAGAACAACACTTACGTCCATACATTACCTCGAATGGAGCCATGTTTATACTTGCTTGATAACTGTTGTTGTAGGAGAATTCCACCAATGGCAAGAACTTGTCCCAACTTCCCTTGTAGTCTAAGACACATAGTCTTAATAGATCTTCAAGAGTTTGAATAGTCCTCTCCGACTGCCAGTCCGTTTGAGGATGGTATACCGAACTGAATTGTAAATCTGTGCCCATAGCTTTTTATAAACTAACCAAAAATCGTAAAGTGAATCTTGGGACTCGATCAGAAACTATGGATACTGGCATACCATGCAGTCTTACAATCTCATTTATTTATATACGAGCAAGACGTTCAAGTGAATAAGTTTATTGTATATGTAAGAAATGAGCAGACTTGGTTAATCTATCAATAATGATCCAAATTGTATCTATGCCTTGATAAACCTTGGGAAGACTAGTAACAAAATCCATGATAATGTGCTCCCACTTCCATTCTACAATTTCAAGTGGTTGTAATGGAACTTTTGGCACTTGATGCTCCGCCTTGACACGTTGACAAGTTAGACACCTTAAGATAAACTTCGCGATATCTCTTTTTATATTGCTCCGCCAAAATGTATGTCAAATATCATGATACATTTTGGTACTCCCATTATGGATAAACGGTGTGTTGTGCACCTCCATCATGATTTTATACTTCAAAACAGATTCATGTTTCGTTAGTAACACAAAGTCTGGATTTGTCTCGAAGTATTCCTTTCTCATCGATTCTTGCTTCCGAAATAGCACATTCTTGCACTTTCTTCCTCATACACATCTGCTTCAGGTCTGTAGCTTGAGCAACTTTAACTTTATCGATTAAAGTCGATTCTACTCGTATATTTGACATCATCACGTGGGTCTCTGGAACCTTTAACTCTATCTCCATCCTTTGTAAGTCATACAAAATGGGCCATTGCGTTGAAAATATCACGCTCGTACCCGCATATGATCTCCTACTCAACGCGTCAGCTACCACGTTCGCTTTTCTAGGATAGTTTTGAATGGTTTGATCGTAATCTTTCAACAGATCGAGCTAACGTCGTTGTCGCATGTTAAGTTCCTTTTGGGTGAAGAAATATTTGAGGTTTTTATGATCTGTATAGATCTCCACTTTCAACCCATACAAGTAATGCCTCCAGATTTTAATCGCAAAAACGACAGCTGCTAACTCTAGATCATGAGTAGGATAATTCTTCTCATATTTTTTGAGTTGTCGTGAGACATAGGCTATGACTTTCCCATCTTGCATGAGAACACATCCTAAACCTTTTCCTGAAGCATCGCTGTATATGACAAATCCCTCCGAACCAGATGGTATTGTAAGAACATGTGATGAAATGAGTCCCCTCTTGAGTTCTTGGAAACTCTTCTCATATTCTTCGCTCCAACTGAATTTTGTATCTTTTCGAGTCAGCTGAGTTAATGGAGTAGCGATTCGAGAAAATCCTTCCACGAATCTCCAATAATAACCAGCTAAGCCCAAAAAGCTACGTACTTCGGTTACTGACTTAGGTTCTTCCCAGCTTTGAATTGCTTCAATCTTTGCCGGGTCAACAGATATTCCATGATCTGATATCACGTGCCCTAGGAATGTTACTTCCTCAAGTCAGAACTCACATTTCTTCAACTTGGCATATAACTTGTTTTCACGAATCCAAGTGATGCTCATGATCTTCACGATTTTTAGAGTATATGAGGATGTCATCAATAAAGACAACCCCAAAATGATCCAAATATTCCTTGAATACTTGGTTTATCATGTCCATGAAGGCAGCATGAACATTAGTCAATCCAAAAGACATGACTAGGAATTCGTAATGCCCGCACCGAGTTCTGAAAACAGTCTTTGGAATTTCATCGGTATTAATATTTGAAAAGAATTTGGCACCTTGCAACTGGTCAAACAGGTCATCAATGCGAGGTAACGGGTACCTATTTTTGACGGTGACATGATTCAACTCCCGATTGTCAATACAAAGTCGCATACTTCCATCTTTCTTCTTTACGAATAGAACATGAGCACCCCAAGGAGACGTACTAGGACGAATGAAACCAACGTCTAACAATTCCTGCAGTTGGGTTTTTAACTCTTGAAGTTTAATAGGAGTCATTCGATATGGGACTTTGAAAATGAATTTTGTACCAGGTTCAAGGTCAGTACAAAACTCGATTTCACCTTCTGGGGATAGACCAGGAAGTTCTTCGGGGAATATGTCAGGAAATTTATTAACAATAGAAATATCATTTAAATCTAACGTATTTTTGTTTAAATCCGTATAATGGGCTAAGAATGCTTGACATCTATTTTTTAATAAATGAATGGCTTGATATGACAGTGATTGACTTTAGCGGTTTGGTTACTTGAATTCGAATAATAAGTTAGTTAGGAATATGAAAGCTAACAACCTTACGAAAATAATCAATTTTATCATGATGAGTAGTTAACCAATCAATCCCTGAAATCACATCAAATGCAAGTATTTTCAAAGAGATAAGATTGACAGGTAACGTGAGGGTGCCGATTTGAATCAAACGAGATTTATAAACCGTGGATGTAATGAAGGTTTCTCCCAACGGAGTTTCAACAGATAAGTTAAAGTCTAATTTCTCCGAAGTTAAATTTAAATGTTGAACGCAAGTAGGAGAAATAAAATAATGGGTAGAACTAGCATCAAATAAGGTATAGACTTCGTAAGAGTTTATGATTATCTTACCCGTGATAACTTCATTCGGGTTCCTTACTTTTTGGGAAGTACGATAAACGCTCTTCCTTGAACTACCGACTTTGACTTGTCTGGGATGGCATTTGGTGCCTCCATCCCAGCTGGACTTGATTTCACTACACGACAAAATCGAGCTAGGTGACCTTCTCTTCCGTAATTGTAACACATTTTGGGTTGCCGCATGCAGTTTGGATTGATGTGCCCCTCCCCTCCGCATTTGTAGCATACGATCGGTGGTCGTTCTCCTTCCTTGAAAATGGGTGCTGGTGTTGCTGTCTTTCCATCATTGTTGAACCTTCTCTTCTTAAAATTTCCATTTGACTCATTTCTTATATTATCTTGGCCATGGTTACCACCAAAGTGGTTACCATTTTTGGCATGTTGATTTCCTCCACTTTTGTTGTCACCGTTTCGATGACTGCTACCACTGGTATTACCGTTTTGCTAGCTTCTCTCTCTTGGTTGCGTTGACTCATTATCGCGCTCCAATAACTGAGTCATAATCACAACATCAGAATACAATCAAAGTTTGTGAGAAATCCTAATTGGAAAGCCCCCTCTTTCCTGGGAACGACCTGGTTGATAAATATTATGAGTTATAATATTAATAATGAATGTTGTTTGGAGTTGAATTTGGAGACGCGGACGTGATATTTGAGTCCAGAACGACGAAATTAGTAAAAATAGTATATAAACACAAAATTTTCTGAGATTCACTATTTGGTCAAAAATTCAACAGTTGACTTTTTCAGGAAAAGTCAAACTTTGAAATTTCAAAATTTATATTTTTGATAAAAATAGTTTCATTATGTTGGAATTATTTGTGTTAGTGAAAATCGACATTTATTCCGATGATAATTGATGTCTAGGGGTTATATTGATAAATCGGGTAATTTATCGGATAAATGAGCAATTAATTGCTACTAATTCACATGCTTATATAACTATTTGTTCACATATGTGTACTATTGAATCACATTATTTACTATTAGGGGAGTTGGTGCAAGATTGATAATACTTGCATGACTAAATTAAAAATGGAGGTATAGATGGAGGTACTATACTGAAATTCGTATTTTTCACATGATTATACTATTGATTCACATGATTGAACTATTGATTCACATGATTTACTATTAGGGGAGTTGGTGCAAGATTGATAATACTTGCAGGACTAAATTATAAATGAAAGAAAAGTTAAAGGTATTGTACTGTAATTTTCGAGCCCCAAAACGTGCAATTATCGAAACTATATTTTTCTATAAATAGAAGATCATTCTTCCTTCATTTCTCACCAATTCACAAAATCTTTAGAGCGATTATTATAGAGAGAAATTATAGAGAGAAAGAAGAAGAGAAATCTGCTACCTCACTATTCCAGTATCCAGTTTTTCCCAAGGTAGGGAGTATTATTTCTTTCTTATCTATGAAGAGAACTTCTATTGTTCCATTCCTTATCATTCTGTTGGAACATCCTGTCTGTGCATTCTACACCGGACCTGGTTCCGTCTTTATTATTATGTTGGAATATCATGTTTGTGCATTCTACACCGGACCTGATTCCGTCTTTATTATTCTGTTGGAATATCCTGTCTATGCGTTTTACGTCGGACCTGATTCCGTCTTTATTATTTTATTGGAATATCCTGTCTGTGCGTTTAACGCTGGACCTGATTCTGTTATTTATTATTCTGTTGGAATAACCTGCCTGTGAGGTCTATTGCATGCCTGGTGATTTCTTTTGTTATTCCATTCCTTATTATACTCATTTGGTTAAAGTTTTGACTTCTATACTCCATGAAATTAGTTGAATATCCTTGATATTTGCGCTTCATCCAGTATCTTTTCATGGAAATATTCTTCTGAGCATTCTTGAATTTTACACTACAAAGCAGTATCATATTGACAATTTGGACGTTATTAGATCCTGGATAAAATAATTCTTGAACTTGTTTTATTGAATTCTTATATCATTGTCATCATCCTCGTGTTTAAATTTTGTTGAAAGTCATCTGTGGCCTATAGTGCATAGATGGACTTGGTATGATTATGACCAGGGATTATTCGGTGTAATCATGACCGTAACGTTACAAATGATGCGGAAAGAGTCCTCATTGGCCCGTAGTGCATTGATGGACAGTTGTTGGCATGATCATGACCATTATTGAATACACAAATATTCTTGGCCCGTAGTGCATGGATAATTGTGGTCGTGATACTAAAGAATATCCTTGGTCGTAGTGCAGGGGCAATTCGATGATGTGGATTATTTATCAAGCTAAGTTCCAGCGATAGAAGTGATGAAAAACCTTCTAAATCATAAAAGATATTAGATTTTATTCTCTACTTGACTCTTTTAATGGATTGCTTGTTCCACTGCTGTTAAACTTGATGGTTGTTATATTGTATCAGTTTAACACTGTTGAAGGCTACGATAATATATTCCGTATTATCTTAGTAATAATATTTCCTACTGGGCTAGTTGAGCTCACCCTTTTACTTTTATTGTTCTCTTTAGGAAATGAGAACGTAGCTGGGACTAGTCGGGGAACGGAGTGACGGACCAGATGATAGCATTAGTAGTCCTCACTATTCTGTGAAATAGTGTAATAATAATTGTAATAAGGATTCCTTTTGAGTTTGTATAATCTCTAGTAGACAATAGTTGTATTCAAACTCACAGTTTATGTTTTGTTGTATTGTACACGACAGGTGTATTATTAAGTTGTATTTGAATTTATGTACCATGTAAGTCGACCCAAGATGGGTGACGTATACCTAATTTTGGGGGCGTCACAGTTGGTATCAAAGCTTAGGGATATGATCCCTGGCTAAGATGTGAGACTAGAACTAGGAGGGGAGAGACGGGGAATTCCTTCGCTAGTATGACCTACCTAAATTTATTTGGTATTCGATTGGTCAGTCAGAGTATAGTGATAATATGTTGCATGTCAATTAACCCTTGTTTTGTGGCAGTATTTGAAAATGGCATCCGAGAATGTTGAGAACATCAATGGAGCACAGGAGACCGTTGAGTCTCCACAGATCAATAATCAGGACAACGTGCATCAAGAAGGCGACAATCCTTATGCAAACAACAACACTAACCAAATGATGAACGATGGACTGTTCCGAGGCTTTATGCAATTCATGCAACATCAGGCGAGAGCGGCTCTTGTTCAAAATGCAGGTGTAAACACAGAAAACTCTCGGACGGTCACCACTAAACAGTTCAAGGAGCTGGGACCACCAGAGTTTATTGGAGAGCCAAAACCACTTAAGGCGGAAGCATGGATAAAGCAAATCACCAAGATATTTGATGTCTTGGGATGCTCCAAGGAGAAAAAGGTTTCTTTCGCCACCTTTATGTTGCGTGAAGAAGAAGATTACTGGTGGGAATATGTAAAACGTACCCAGCCTGACGCACTCAAGATGTCTTGGGAGAAGTTCCAAGAGCTGTTCAACGACAAGTACTTTCCCGAAAGTATTCGTCACATAAAGGAGGTGGAGTTTATCAAGTTGGAACAAAACAATATGTCCGTGTCGCAATACGAGGCTAAATTTGCGGAGTTATCCTGGTTTGCATCCCATTTGGTCGATAATGAGGAGCGAATGACATGAATATTTTTAAGAGGTTTGAAACCGGAGATACGTCAATATCTTATTTCTCATAAACTGTGTTTGTACTCAGATGTTGTAAATAGGGCTCAGTTATTGGAGCGCGGTAAGAAGTTAACGTCACCAAGAGAAAGCAGTCGGCAGCATGAAAATACCAGTGGTATCAGTCATCGAAGCGGTGAGAACAAATGTGGAGGGAATCAACATGCCAGAAATGGTAACCACTTCGGTGGTAATCATGGCCAAGACAGTAAAAATGGACATTTCAAGAAAAGGAGATTCAACAATGATGGAAAGACGTAAGCACCAGCAACCGTGGTTAAGGAAGGAGAACGAACACCTATCTTATGCTTCAAATGCAGAGGGGAGGGACATATCAGTCCAAACTACGCGATGCCATCCAAAGCGTGTTATAATTGTGGAAGAGAAGGTCACCTAGCCCAATTTTATCGTTCACCGAAGACAAGTTCAGCTAGGATGGAGGCACCAAAGGCCATCCCAGAAAAGTCAAAGCCGGTCGTACAAGGGAGAGCATTTGTTATGACCTCCCAGAAAGCAAGGAACCCGAACGAGGTCATCACGGGTAAGCTTATAATAAACTCTAGTGAAGTCTATACCTTATTTGATACCGGTTCTACCCATTCTTTTATTTCTCCTACTTGCGCTCAACATTTAAATTTGACTCCGGAGAAATTAGACTTTGACTTATCTGTTGAAACTCCATTAGGAGAAACCTTCATTACATCCACTGTTTATAAGTCTTTTTTGATTCAAATCGGTAACCGCATGTTACCTGTCGATCTTATCTCCTTAAAAATACTTGCATTTGACGTGATTCTAGGGATTGATTGGTTAACTACTCATCATGCTAAAATTGATTGTTTTCGTAAGGTTGTTAGCTTTCATATTCCTAATAAACCTATTATGCGAATTCAAACGACCAAACCATTAAAATCAATCACGATCATCTCAAGCCACAAAGCTATTTGTTTATTGAAAAACGGATGTCAAGCTTTCTTAGCTCATGTCACGGATTTAAACAAAAATACGTCAGATTTGAAGGATACTTCTATTGTTAATAAATTTCTTGACGTATTCCCTGAAGAACTTCCTGGCCTACCCCCAGAGCGTGAAGTTGAATTTTGTATCGACCTTGAACCCGGTACAAAATCCATTTCCAAAGCCCCATATCGAATGGCTCCTATTGAACTTCAGGAGTTAAAGACCTAATTGCAGGAATTGTTAGACATTGGTTTCATTCGTCCTAGTACGTCTCCTTGGGGTGCTCCTGTTCTATTCGTGAAGAAGAAAGAAGGGAGTATGCGACTTTGTATTGATTATCGGGAGTTGAATCATGTCACCATCAAAAATATGTACCCATTGCCACGTATTGATAACCTGTTTGATCAATTACAAGGAGCACAATTTTTTTGAAAGATCGATCTTCGTTCTGGATATCATCATCTGAAGGTTAAAACTGAGGATATTCCAAAGACTGCCTTCAGAACTCAGTTCGGGCATGATGAATTCTTAGTCATGTCTTTTAGATTGACTAATGCTCCTGCTGCCTTCATGGATATGATGAACCAAGTATTCAAGGAATATTTGGATCACTTTGTGGTTGTCTTTATTGATGACATCCTTATTTATTCCAAAAGCCGTGAAGATCATGAACAACACTTGAGGCTGATACTCCAAAAGCTTCGTGAATATAAGCTTTATGCCAAGTTAAAGAAATTTGAGTTCTGACTTGAGGAAGTAGCATTCCTTGGGCACGAAGTATCAAGTCATGGAATATCCATTGACCCGACAAAGATTGAAGCTATTCAAAGCTGGGAGCAACCCAAATCAGTGACCAAAGTACGTAGCTTTCTCAGTTTAGCTGGTTATTATCAGAGATTCGTGGAAGAATTTTCTCGAATCGCTACTCCATTAACTCAGCTGACTCGGAAAGATAAAAAGTTCGGTTGGAGCGAGGAATGTGAGAAGAGTTTTCAAGAACTCAAAAGGAGACTCATTTCAGCATCTGTTCTGACAATACCATCTGGTTCGAAGGGATTTGTCATCTACAGTGATGCTTTGGATAAAGGGTTAGGATGTGTTCTCATGCAACATGGAAAAGTCATAGCCTATGTCTCAAGACAACTCAAAGAATATGAGAGGAATTATCCTACTCATGATCTAGAGTTGGCAACTATTGTTTTTGCACTTAAAATTTGGAGGCATTACTTGTATGGAGAGAAAGTGGAGATCTTTATGGATCATAAAAGACTCAAATATTTCTTCACTCAAAAGAAACTCAACATGCGACAACGACATTGGCTTGAACTGTTGAAAGATTATGATCATATCATCCAATACCATCCTGGAAAAGCGAACGTGGTAGCTCACGCACTGAGTAGAAGATCATATGCGGGTACGAGTGCAATTTTGTCAACGTAAAGGCCCATTTTGTATGACTTGCAAAGGATGAAGTTAGAGATAAAGACTCCAGGAACCCAAATGATGATGGCAAATATACGAGTAGAACCGACTTTAATCGATAAAGTTACAGCTGCTCAAGCTACAGACCTGGAGCTAATGCGTATGAAGAAGAAAGTTCAAGAAGGTGCTATGCCGGAAACAAGAATCGATGAGGAAGGAATACTTCGAGTCAACTCCAGACTTTGTGTTCCTAAAAACCCTGATTTCAAGTATAAAATCATGATGGAGTCGCACAACACACGGTTTGCAATCCATCATGGGAATACCAAAATGTATCGTGATCTTCGACATACATTTTGGTGGAGCAATATGAAGAGAGAAATAACAGAGTTTATCTCAAGGTGTTTAACTTGTCAACGAGTCAAAGCGGAGCATCAAGTACCAAAAGGTCCATTGCAACCACTTGAAATTCTAGAATAGAAGTGGGAACACATTATTATGGATTTTGTTACTGGTCTTCCCAAGGTTTCTCAAGGCATAGATGCAATTTGGTTCATTGTTGATAGATTGACCAAGTCTGCTCATTTCTTACCTATACGAGAAACTTATACACTTGAACGTCTTGCTCGTATGTACATAAACGAGATTGTAAGACTGCATGGTATACCAGTATCCATAGTTTCTGATCGAGACCCAAGATTCACTTCAAGATTTTGGGTTAGTTTGCAAAAAGCTATGGGCACGGATTTACGATTTAGCTCGGCATATCATCCTCAGACGGACTGGCAGTCGGAGAGGACCATTCAAACTCTTGAAGATATATTAAGACTCTGTGTCCTTGACTTCAAGGGAAGTTGGGATAAGTTCTTACCATTGGTGGAGTTTTCCTACAACAACAGTTATCAAGCAAGTATTGGCATGGCTCCATTTGAGGCGTTGTATGGAAGAAAGTGTCATTCTCCAGTATGCTGGGATGAGGTGGGTGAAGCAATGTTGTTGGGACCGGAGTTAGTTCGTATGACTACAAAAAAGATTCAAACGATCCGACAACGTATAAAAACCTCACAAGATCGACAAAAGAGTTATGTTGATCTTCATCGAAAGGACATGGAATTCAATATTGGAGATCATGTGTTATTATGTGTTGCTCCATGTAAGGGAGTTACGAGATTTGGAAAGAGAGGAAAGCTCAACCCTCGATTCATTGGCCCATTTTTAATCCTCGATCGAGTAGGAACTGTGGCGTATAGAATCGCTTTACCGTCATGTATGTCTCGTGTTCATAACATTTTTCACATATCTATGTTACATAAATATTTGAAAGACCCGAACCACATTATTGAATTAGAACCAGACGAGATAGAGGAAGATTTAACGTATGAAGAGTTACCTGTTAAAATCTTGGATAAAAAGGATCATATTCTACGCTCCAAGGTTATACCTCAAGTTAAAGTTTTGTGGAGAAACCACGATGTGGAAGAAATGACCTCGGAGTTATAATCTGAGATGAAATCAAGATTTCTTTACCTCTTCGACATACCAGGTACACACCCTAATTTCGAGGACGAAATTTCATAAGAAGGGGAGGTTGTAAAACCCCAACCTTTTGAATAAAGATTAAATTTTCTCGAAATATATTTTTGAATATTATGGTGTGGATTTGATATAATATTATAGTTGTGGGTAATATTTACAAATTTTGAAAAGTACGCAAGTTGTTATATAATATTCAATTGGTCGGGGAATATTCGTTTTAACAGGGAATATTCGTATAACGGCACAATCATTGGTGGACCACCACAACGGAATTATTGTCAGATTAAGAAAACGACAAAAATAATTTATGAAAATAACAGCGGAAATTTTACCGTTAACTGTTGAAACACCTGGTGTTAAAAGTACAGTAATACGCGTGGTTGCATAGTAGCACGTGATATTGATTATTGATGCTTATGTGAGAAGTCACTCAGTTATACTCAATTATTGCTACAGTAATTGATGCATCATATCTATCATATTATTGATTCAATTATTGTCACAGTATCATCTGTATATAATGTTTTTTTATTAAATCAATACTTGAGATGACAAAGTTATTCATATTATAAATTGCAATATTTATAATGTCTAGAAGTTCTGTCAAGGAGAGGTTTGGTCACCTAATTGCGCGCCAATAGGGAGAAATATTTATTGGAAAGCCCCCTCTTTCCTGGGAACGACCTGGTTGATAAATATTGTGAGTTATAATATTAATAATGAATGTTGTTCGAAGTTGAATTTGGAGACGCGGACGTGATATTTGAGTCCAAATGACGAAATTAGTAAAAATAGTCTATAAACACAAAATTTTCAGGGATTCACTATTTGGTCAAAAAGTCAACAATTGACTTTTTGGTAAAAGTCAAATTTTGAAATTTCAAAATTTATATTTTTGATAAAAATAGTTTCATTATGTTGGAATTGTTTGTGTTCGTGAAAATCAACATTTATTCCGATGATAATTGATGTCTAGGGGTTATATTGATAAATCTAGTAATTTATCGGATAAATGAGCAATTAATTGTTACTAATTCACATAAGTATAAAACTATTTGTTTACATGTGTACTATTGAATCACATTATTTACTATTAGGGGAGTTGGTGCAAGATTGATAATACTTGCATGACTAAATTAAAAATGGAGGTATAGATGGAGGTACTATATTGAAATTCGTATTTTTCACATGATTATACTATTGATTCACATGATTGAACTATTGATTCACATTATTTACTATTAAGGGAGTTGGTGCAAGATTGATAATACTTGCAGGACTAAATTAAAAATGAAAGAAAAGTTAGAGGTATTGTACTGTAATTGTTCGAGCCCCAAAACGTCCAATTATCGAAATTATATTTTTTTATAAATAGAAGCTCATTCTTCCTTCATTTCTCACCAATTCACAAAAGTTTTAGAGCGATTATTATAGAGAGAAATTATAGAGAGAAAGAAGAAGAGAAATCTGCTACTTCACTCTTCCAATATCCAGTTTTTTTCAAGGTAGGGAGTATTATTTCTTTCTTATCTATGAAGAGAACTTCTGTTGTTCCATTCTTTATCATTCTGTTGGAACATCCTATCTGTGCGTTCTACGCCGGACCTGGTTCCGTCTTTATTATTCTGTTGGAATATCATGTCTGTGCGTTTTACGCTGGACCTGATTCTGTCTTTATTATTATGTTGGAATATCATGTCTGTGCGTTCTACGCCGGACATGATTCCGTATTTATTATTCTGTTGGAATATCCTGTCTGTGCATTTTATGCCGGACCTGATTCCGTCTTTATTATTCTGTTGGAATATCTTGTCTGTGCGTTTTACGCCGGACCTGATTCCGTAATTTATTATTCTGTTGGAATAACATGCCTGTGCAGTCTATCGCATGACTAGTGATTTCTTTTGTTATTACATTCCTTAATATACTCAGTTGGTTAAAGTTTTGACTTCTATACTCCATGAAATTAGTGTATTATCATTGATATTTGCGCTTCATCCAGTATCTTTTCATTGAAATATTCTTCTAAGCTTTCTTGAATTTTACTCTACAAAGCAGTATCATGTTGACAATTTGGACATTATTAGATACTGGATAAAATAATACTTGAACTTGTTTTTATTGAATTCTTATATCATTGTCATCATCCTTATGTTTATATTTTTGTTGAAAGTCATCTGTGGCTTATAGTGCATAGATGGACTTGGTATGATTATGACCAGGGATTATTCGGTGTAATCATGACCGTAATGTTACAAATGATGTGGTAAAAGTCCTCATTGGCCCGTAGTCCATTGATGGACAGTTGTTGGCATGATAATGACCATTATTGAATACACAAATATTATTGGCCAGTAGTGCATGGATAATTGTGGTCGTGATACTAAAAAATATCCTTGGTCGTAGTGTAGGGGTGATTCGATGATGTGGATTATTTATCAAGCTGAGTCCCAGCGATAAAAGTGATGAAAAACCTTCTAAATCATAAAAGATAGTAGATTTTATTCTCTACTTGACTCTTTTAATGGATTGCTTATTCCGCTGCAGTTAAACTTGATGGTTGTTCTATTGTATCAGTTTAACACTGTTGAAGGCTAACGATAATATATTCCGCATTATCTTAGTCATAATATTTCTTACTGGGCTAGTTGAGCTCACCCTTTTACTTTTATTGTTCTCTTTAGGAAATGAGAACGTAGCAGGGACTAGTCGAGGAACGAAATGACGGACCAGATGATAGCATTAATAGTCCTCACTATTCTTTGAAATAGTGTAATAATAATTGTAATAAGGACTCTTTTTGAGTTTGTATAATCTCTAGTAGACAATATTTGTATTCAAACTCACAGTTTATGTTTTATCGTATTGTACACGATAGTTGTATTAATAAGTTGTATTTGAATTTATGTACCATGTAAGTGGTGACCCAAGATGGGTGACGTATACCTAATTTTGGGGGCGTCACATTAGACATTGGATATACAGGTTAAGCATCTAAAAAATACCTCTTAATACAAAAAAGAAAAAAACGGTAACTATATGTTTGTATTCTATGAAATTTATGCTTTATACACAAAATAAAACTGAATATATGGGATATCTAACAGATTTCTTAGTCCATAATATGCGAAGTTATGTTTCGTGTTAGCGCAATTATATATTAATCCCAAAATAAAATCCAATGAAATAATCACATAGCGGACTACGTTAGACTATACATACATATTTAGACTTTGCATCACAACCTTCCTCACTTGATCCTTCATTTCTGCTTTCACCGCTACAAATTCGGTATAAACCAGATTTGTCAATATACATTTCACCTATACATGTAAACCCCTAGAAAATGTTAACAAACAGAAGGTCATACAATTTTCATCTATACATGTAAGCAATGTTTTTTTATCTATACATACAATTTCCAATGTTTCTATACAATTTTCATCTATACATACAATTTCCAGTATTTCTTTATCTACAAGAACTAGCGCTACTGGATACTCTTCCAAAAGGACTCAATTCCAAATCAGAGATCATAGATTACTATGACAAATCCCTAGAGAGAACCATAATTCACAACCACACAAAAACACAACCATGAAGCTGAGTTACTAGTAATTCGCCCAAATTGATAAAATACACCACAAAAACCATAACTTGTAAAACACCATAATTCAATAAAATTTAAACCACATAAAATTAGACAATACCCGGTACCAAATTCACACCAACAAACAACAATGAGACTTATATATAACATAAAGTACTCAACAACGAGAAGACGCGTAAAAATTGACAAGCATATGTATATACATATATGTAGAGAAAGAGAGAGGGTGGAAGAAAGAAACCTGTTTGGGGATAAGAGCTTGAGCGATTTCTGATTTGGGAAACAGAAGTGAGTGGGTCAGAGAAGAACATGCTGGATCGATTTCTCATTTTGGGGAGAAGAACATGAATCAATTTCTCATTTTGGGGGAGAATTAAGAACATGCTGGATAGATTTCTAATGATTAGGGGTGGGGGAGCTCGAGCGATTTCATCGCTCTGAGAGGAGAGAAGTTCTGAGCGATTGGTGAGAGGAGAAGCTCTGATTTAGGAGGATAGAAGTGTGAAGCATGTTTTTTCAATAAATATTCCAAAACGACGCCGTTTTGGAATACTGTGTACCAAAAAAAAGATACGGCTGTGCACAGCCATTTACCCCTATATATATGTATATATATATATATAAGTAATAAAACAAAATAGATACAACTTTCTACCGGTGATTTTGAAAAATGTGTAAGTGGGGTCCATGTTATAAGTTAAATTTAGAACAAATACTTCATAAAAAACCCCTTTATTTATCTCAATTCATTTGGTTTCACTAAACACATTGTATTCAGTACCTTGTATCTGGCGACCCAAGATGGGTGATGTATACCTGTTTTGGGGGCGTCACAAGAAGTCACTCAGTTTTATTCAATTATTGCCACAATAATTGCTGCATAGTATCTCATATTATTGATTCAATTATTGTCACAGTATCATCTGCACAATATTTTATATTATTAAATCAATAATTGAGACTACAAGGTTATTCATATTATTATTTGCATTATTGACAATGTCTAGAAAGTTCTGTTGAGGAAAGGGGTTTGGTCATCTAATTGCGCGCCAATAAGAAAAAATTCTTATTGGAAAGCCCCCTCTTTCCTGAAAATGATTTGGTTGTTAATATTGTGAGTTATAATATTAATGATGAATAAATGTTATTAAAAATGTGTTTAGTGAAACCAAATGAATTGAGATAAATAGAGGGGTTTTTTTATGAAGTATTTGTTCTAAATTTGACTTATTACATGGACCCCCACTTACTCATTTTTCAAAATCACCGGTAGAAAGTTATCTCTATTTTGTTCTAGTTGCTAGTAAGATTTTAGTAATCTATCATTCATACTATTTTCAAAACTTCTTCTTTATTCTGCATCTGAAATCACCTAACTTACTGTAGTCCACCCTTTGTCGTGTCTACCCTTGTAAGTCTTTTGTGTGAGCAGTGTCGGGTATTTGGTTTAGGGTATGAGTCTACTCAAGGTAAGAGGGTCTGTATAGAAGATAAAGAATAAAAATTCATTTTGAAACCAGTATAATGAATAGGTTATTTAGATCTAACTCTTCAACTAGTCACAGGTCAACTTTACCTTCGGTTCCAGACATAGTTAATCAAGAAACTCACAGTTATAAAGATATCAGTCAAACCTTACATAATTGGAATATACCTAAGGTTTCTCCTAAAGAAATTTACCAGTCAACATTTTTAGATAATTTTAAAACTGATTATAATGTTAAAACAGTTGAAAAGGTTAATGCCATTAATAAAGAATATGAAAATTGTAGTCTCCTTGACCTAGATGTTAATATAAAACATAGGAAAAAAGGTTACAATTTTATTCATATTGGATTAATTCAAGTTGCAGTAAAACCATTAAACATTAAGGGAATTAATTCATGCATCTATCTCTGTCTTAGAGATGCTAGATTCTTGAATTATCACCCCAGTATAATAGGCGCAATGGAATCAAGTTTGCACAATGGACCTGTCCATTTTAATTATTTTCCTTATTTCACTTTAAGCCTTAGTGATCAGCATTTACTAAAAGCTTTAACATTAAATATTAAAACTTCTGGCGAAATCACTCACATGATTGAGGGTTCTCAGCCTATTGCATTAATTTACAAAATTTATTATAAAACTATGAGAACAAATTTGAATGTACATGCATTGAATAAAAGTCCTAAAGATTTAATTGTATTAATTCAAAGTTCTACTACTGATGCTAATATTCAAGTTCCAAGAACAATTCTCTGGAAGGATATTACGCTGCCCAGTCAGCGGATTTTACCTAATGAAATTCCTCAACAACCTATAATTAATAATTTATTAAATATAGAAAATGTTAGACAATTCTCCGATGGAACGGTCAAAATAAGCTTTGAACGGACCAGACGACCTGTCATAATTGAAGATTTCACTAGTTTTTCAGCACCTTCGTCCTATACTAGAAGAGATACTGAAGTACTCAGTGATCCTTCGATTAAAGTTATTAAATTAAAATGAATTCTTAATCAGGGTCAAACTAGTCATCCTTGTTATGCTCACAAAGATTTTGTAGAAGAAACAGGTTCTTCTTCTCCCACTTCTTCTGTGATGCCCACTCAGTCAGATTTTGATATTCCTATTTACAATCAACTGAAAGTCATTAAAAAAGAATTAATATTAGATTGGGACAATCTAGTAAAGGATTTTAATTCCAAATCTAATAAAGAAAAGAGACATTTATTTAGATCTAATCACCCAACTGAAAAAAAGCGTGATAAGATAGTTAATAGATGGAAAAGATTTATTAAAAATGAAAGTATGAATATTACATTTTATGATTGGTATAAACAATTTCAAAGTAAATGTAATGTAATCACCAAAACTCAATGGACGAAAGAAGATAAGTCAAAAGTTTCTTCTAGTCATCCTCCTTTAGAAACAGTTCTAATCGTAGTTAAAAACACTTCAGTTATAGCTAGTCCATTTAAAATTTTAGATACTAATAACAATGATAAAAAAATAATAGAACAATTAAACTTCAGCAACCAATATCTAGCAACTGTTGGAAAACAGCTAGACAGAATTGAAGATAAATTTGAAGAATCTATTATTAAAAAATCTGATTCAAAAATTGATCATCCTTTAATAAAATTACCAGAAAATAGATATAAATTAGGATTACCATCTGATGATGATAAACTGGTCAAATCAATTGATAAGTTATTTAAAAAACTAAAAAATGAACCTGGTACAAGTGGTACAATTGCCACTATTGATCAAGCTGAAACTGATAATGAAAGCAGTAGTCAATCGGATGATTCTGATTCATTACCAGACTTCAATGATCAACTAAACAAGTTAACAGTTAAAAATACCAGTATAACTAGGAATTGGTACTCTAGACCCACTCCTCCGGACTTACAGTTCAAAGAGAGAAATCTAGATAAACAATTCTCAGTCTCATCTAATAAAATTTATGAATGGAACATTGACGGTTTTAGTGAACAAGAAATTTTGAATAAACTTAATCACATGTCCGTGGTAGCAAATAGTTACATCACTAAATTCAATAATCTATCTCAACCAGACATTGTTGAATTAATAGTAAGTGGATTTACGGGTATCCTCAGATCTTGGTGGGAAAAACATCTCACTGAAGATACTAGAATATCAATAATCCATGCTGTCCAGTTAGATGACGATGCCAACCCTATCTTCAATGAAGAACTTGGCATAGGACCGCCAGATGGGGTTAATACACTTATATTTACCATAATAAAACACTTTATTGGCACTCCCAGTAATATTACAGAAAGAATTCACGATCAATTAAGCAATCTTACTTGTCCCACCCTAAGTGATTTTAGGTGGTACAAAGATGTCTTTACATCTAGAGTTATGTTACGCAATGACAGCAATAAACCCTTTTGGAAGGAAAAATTCATAAACGGTTTACCTTCTTTATTTGCCCATAAGGTTCGTGAAGAACTAGGTAAAAATCTAGGGTACATTGATTATGATAATTTAACCTACGGTGATATAATAAGTCATATTCAAAAAATAGAATTAAAAATGTGTATAGATTTTAAATTAGCCAAACAAGCTAGTAAAGACAAGAAAAAGGCTAAATATGAATTAGGCACTTTTTGTGAACAATATGGCTTACCCCCTATTGCTCCCTCTCGAAGAAAGTATAGGCAAAAACATATTGAATCTCACAAAAATACTAAACATAAAAGAAGAAAACATAATTACCACAAAAATAAAACTCAAGACAATTATTATAATAAACCTAAAACTACAAATAAAAAACATGTTAAGTCCAAAAAATATGATAAGAGTAAAATTGTTTGCCACAATTGCGGGCAAAAAGGTCATTATAAAAATGAATGTAAAATTAAACAGAAATTAAATCAGTTAAATATATCTAGTGAGGACACTGAACATATATTGGAACTTATGAGAATAGAGAACGACATCAGTAATGATGATGGTTCTATTTCCTCTTATTCTTCCAATACCATCAGTAATAATGCATCAAGCAGTGACGCAGAAGAAGTCACTATTTGTGCAGATAATTGCGATGAAAAATGTTACACTAAAAAAATTAATGTACTTAACAAAAATGATGAAGAAAGCTCTTTGTTAATAGAATTAATTAGTAAAATTACTGATCCTAAACTAAAGGCCCAGTACACTAAACAGTTAAAAGATTTATTAACCAAAGATAATAATGAAAAATTCATTAAAGCTAAAGAAAAACCAATTTTTAGTCTCAATAAAACTTTAAAAAGATTTAAATCTCCTGTTAAAGATATCACTCTTCCAGAATTAAATCTAGAAGTTAATAAACTAAAAAAGGAAATTACAAATTTAAAATTAGAAGTTTCCAATTTAAAAAGGGAATTTAATGATAAAAGATTAGATCTTCAAATTAATGATTCTACATCTAGTGATGAAAATCCTGATGCACCAGAATCATCTAATGTTAAAGAAGAAACAGATCAAGTTATACAAGGACTCACACTTAAAAGAATTAAGGACATTACGATTCAGAAATGGTATATTTCAGTTAAACTGGTTGTTGATAAAAATTTCTCTATACGGCTTTCTGCTCTTATAGATACGGGTGCAGATCTAAACTGTATACAAGAAGGTCTTATCCCAACCAAGTATTTTAGGAAAACCAGTGAAAGATTAAATTCTGCTAAAGGTAGTCAAATGGAAATTAAATATAAGTTACCTAAAGTTCATATCTGTCAAGATGATATGTGTTTCAAAACATCATTTGTTTTGATTCGAAATCTTACAGGTAAAGTTATCTTAGGATTACCATTTATATATTTACTCTATCCATTTACTACTAGTAATGAAGGCCTAAGTTGTAGACACTTAGGAAAGAAAATAACATTTAAATTTCTTATTAAACCTAAAAAAAGAGATTTAAAATTCATTCAGGAAGAATCTATCTCTAACTCATTAAATTTACTTAACTGTAAATCAACACACTTGAAATTTTTGAAAGAAGAAATTAATTATAAGAGAATTGAAGAGCAGCTTTTAAGTAAAAGGGTTCAACAACAAATTGAAGAATTAAAAATATATTTAAAAGATAACCTTTGTTCAGACTCTCCCAATGCTTTTTGGTATAGGAAAAAGCATATGGTTAGGCTCCCTTATGCTAAGGAATTTAAAGAACATTTAATTTTTACTAAGGTCAGGCCTATTCAAATGAATCATGAACAAATGGAGTTATGCAAAAAGGAAATCAATGATCTCCTAAGTAAAGGACTAATTAAACCTAGTAAATCCACTTACTATTAATTCAACAATGTCTGGTTGAGACAGATTATTGAATTTAGTGATGTAACTATTTGTTGTTGAACCCTTTTACTTAAAAGTTGCTCTTCAATTCTCTTATGATTAATTTCTTCTTTCAAAAATTTCAAGTGTGTTGATTTACAGTTAAGTAAATTTAATGAGTTAGAGATAGATTCTTCCTAAATGAATTTCAAATCTCTTTCTTTAGGTTTAATAAGAAATTTATATATATATATATATATATATATATATATATATATATATATATATATATTATAAGTTTTTTTATTATTATTATAATAGTAATAAAACAGAAAACTTTTTATATAAAACAGAATACTTTTTATAAAGTTATTCGTTTTATTAAATTATAAATAGAATATATTATATTTTATTTAAAGTATTTATTTTATTAGAATATTTTATTGCATAGTGCTGCATAGTAATGGATAGTAAAAATCAGAAAATTGCACCGGTTTCGTCCGTGAATAAGTTACTGTGCAGTCCGTGATTATTTTTCTTAAATAGTTCCCTACCATTCTCCTATAAATAGGATGCTTTGTTTAGAACTGAAAATCACACCAGAATCAAAGAATTCTTCTTCTATAATATTGAGCGTATTTCATTTGAGTTTAAGGAAGCTTTGAGTGTAGAAAACAGTGCAAGTTTTCTTCAAAAATATCCCCGCTATACCATTCAAAAGTACTCTCCTTTTAAGGTAAGGGATATTATTTTAATTCAATATTCGTATAATCAGGATCAAAAGAGGAAGAAGAATGAAAGTGAAGGAAATAACAAGGCTAGTGGAAGTAACACAGGAGGTGGTAATATTAATTAGAAGAGAAGGTGGTCTGACAACTCATCAACTGGAAATCAAGAAGGAGGTCAGAAGAAGAGGATCGAAGCATGCCCGACCTGCGGGAAAGCTCATCTGGGAGTTTGAATGAAGGGAAAACGAGTGTGCTACAATTGTGGTCAGGAAGGCCATATAACACCTAACTGTCCTAACCCAAAGAAGGGTGCCTGCTTCATTTGTGGCTCAAAAGATCATCTTGCAAGGGACTGTCCTAAGAAGGGATCTGGAGGGGCAGAATCAAGAAGAAATAGGGGAAACAGCAGTGGAAGCGCTCTGACTATCACAGGACCAACCGCCAGGATATTCAACATGACGGTGCAGGATGCTGTGCAGTCTCGTGATGTGGTGTCAGGTATCATTCCGATCAATAAAGTTAATGCCTATGTATTATTTGATTCGCGTGCTACTTCTTCATTTATATACGATGACTTTGCTAAGAACTTAGAATTGCCTAAGGATGAGTTAGAACACCCCATGAACATAGAAATTGCGAATAGAGAAATAATCCCCGTTAAGTACGTACATAAGAACTGTAGAGTGGATATTAAGGGTAATATCATGAACGTAAATCTTATCCCTATTCGACTTGGAGAATTTGATGTTATTTTGGGTATGGACTGGTTTTTCAATTACGGGGCTGTACTTGATTGCCAGAAGAAGCGTATTAACCTTATGAATCCGTCAAAGGTTGTGTTTTATGGTAGTAAGTCGCCTAGACAAGCGAGTTGTCTGACGATGATGCAGGCCAGGAAGTTGTTAAGACAAGGTTGTAAAGGATATTTAGCTTACATAGTCGACTGTCGTAAAGAAAATCCGAAAGTAGAGGAGATACCAGTAGTGTGGGACTTCGCAGACGTATTTTCGAACGATTTTCCAGGACTTCCACCAGATAGAGAGGTTGAATTCATGACCGATTTTGCGCCAGGAATGGCTCCAATATCGAAAGCACCTTACCGAATGGCACTGGTAGAGATGGAAGAATTGAGGGTACAACTACAAGAATTACTGGACAAGAAGTACATTCAACCGAGCGTATCACCGTGGGGAGCATCGGTGTTGTTTGTGAAGAAGAAGGACTGGACGATGCGGCTTTGCATCGACTATAGAGAATTGAATAAGGTCACAATTAAAAATAGATATCCATTACCAAGGATCGATGCTCTGTTTGATCAATTGAAGAGAGCGAAATACTTTTCCAAGATAGACTTGATGAGTGGTTATCATCAATTAAAGGTGAGACCAGAGGACGTACCGAAGACAGCGTTCAAAACACGATATGGTCACTACGAATTTTTGGTAATGCCATTTGGTCTAACAAATGTTCTTGCAACATTTATGGGCTTAATGAGTGGAGTGTTCAAGCCGTTTTTGGATAAATTCGTAGTGGTATTTATAGATGATATTTTGGTATATTCGAAAATCAAGGAAGAACATGAAGAGCATTTGAAATTAATGTTAGAGGCGTTAAGAAAGGAGAAGTTGTATGCCTAGTTTTTGAAATGCAAATTTTGGATCGAGCGGGTACAATTTCTAGGACACGTGATCAATAAAGACGGAATTTCGGTGGATCCATCCAAAGTCAAAGACGTGATAGACTGGGATCAGTCGAGAACGCCGTCAGAAGTACGAAGCTTTCTGGGATTTGCAGGATATTACAGAAGATTCATTCAAGACTTTTCCATGATCGCAACTCCGTTAACGAATTTGACTCGAAAAGTTGTGAAATTTGTTTAGATGGAGAAGTGTGAGGAAAGCTTTCAAAAATTGAAGAAGAGGTTAAGTAGAGCACATGTGTTGTCTCTTTCGGATGATACAGGAAATTTTGTGGTTTATAGTGATGTGTCACATAAAGGACTTGGTTGCGTACTTATGCAAAATGGTAGAGTCATTGCGTATGCATCACGAAAATTGAAGGATTATGAGAAGGGGTATCCGACCCACGATTTGGAGTTAGCTGCAGTGGTTTTGCTTTAAAAATCTGGAGGCACTATCTCTATGGAGAAAAGTGTGAAATATATACAGAACACAAGAGTCTGAAATATATTTTTATACAGAAGGACTTGAATATGCGCCAAAGAAGGTAGTTGGAGTTAATTAAAGACTATGATTGTGAGATTTTATACCATCTTGGTAAGGAAAATGTGGTTGCCGACGCCTTAAGTAGAAAAGGTCGGGAGAAATTGATGATGTTGACCGATCGGGAGGAGCTAATTTCAGAAATGGAGAAACTAGAGTTGGAAGTGAAGTATCCTATGGAAATTGATGAGAAGCTATTTCAGATGCAATCTGGTACAACCCTACTAGATAAAGTTAAGGAGTCTCAACTTCAGGACGAAGAATGTAAAAAGGTGAAAAAGAAGATATCCGAAGGAACTGAACTGAGATTCAAGATGGACAAGGAAGGCATACTGAGATTTGAGAATCGAATTTGGGTACCACCAGTACCAGATATTAAGGAAGACATTTTGAGCGAGGCTCATAGCTCACGATATTAGATTCACCCTGGTAGTAACAAGATGTGCCAAGATCTTAGACAACATTTCTGGTGGCCAAATTTGAAATGAGATGTTGCAGAATGTGTTGCCAAGTGCCTGACATGTCATAAAGTGAAAGAAGGACATCAAAGGCCAATTGGATTGCTACAACCGTTGGAGATTCCAGAATGGAAATGGGAACATATTACAATGGACTTCATGGTTGGCCTTCCGACAACTCAGAAAGGCTATGACACAGTATAGGTTATCGTTGACCGATTGATGAAATCCGCACACTTCCTTCCGTTCAAAATCAGATTCAACTTAGATCAGTTGGCAAGATTATATGTGAAAGAAATTGTTCTGAGGCACGAAGTTCCGGTGTCAATTGTTTCCGATAGGGATCCACGCTTTACACCAAACTTCTGGAGACGTTTACAAGAATGCATGGGTACGTAATTGCGAATGAGTATGACATATCACCCTCAGACAGATGACCAGAGTGAAAAAATGATTCAGACATTAGAAGACATGCTAAGAGTCCGTGTGATGGACTTTAAAGGAAATTGGGATGATCACCTACCACTCGTAGAGTTTGGCTACAACAACAGTTACCACGCTAGTATTGGCATGCCGCCTTATGAAGCGTTATACGGCAAAAAGTGCAGAACTCCGCTATACTGGGGTGAAGTTGGTGAGAGACAATTACTAGGCCCATAATTAGTACAGAAGACAGCAGAGATAGTTAAAGTGAATCGAACAAGACTGGTAGCAGCTCAAGATAGACAGAAAAAATATGCTGATCATCACCGTAAAAATGTTGAGTTTGAATCGAGTACTTATGTGTTCTTGAAGGTCTCACCCTGCAAGGGAAAGATCAAGTTCAGAAAGAAAAGGAAATTAAGCCCAAGATTCATTGGACCCTTTGAGGTACTGCGAAGAATCGAAAAAGTTGCGTATAAGGTAGCCTTAGCTCCAACACTCGAGAATGTCCACAACGTCTTCAATGCTTCAGTTTTACGACCCTACAAACCCGATTACAAGCACGTGATTGAATATGAACCCATCCATTTTGAGAAAGACTTATCCTATGAAGAAATTCCTATTTAGATTGTTGACCGAAAATAACAAGTTCTCAAAAATAAAGTAATACCTTATGTTAAGGTAATTTGGAGGAACCACAACGCTGAAGAAGCAACGTGAGAACTCGAAGAGAATATAATGAAGAATTACCCTCATTTATTTACTTAAATTATGTGTAAGCGATTATGGGGACAGAATCTTTGTAGGGGGAGAATGTAACGGGTCAAATTGATGGAGTCATGATTTTGGGGACAGAATCCTTTTAAGGGGGGAAAGATGTGACGAACCAGATTTTATAATTTAATTTTAATATTTATTAAATTAAATAAATATTCTCGATGATTTAATTATTGGATTAAATAATTAATTGATGCAATTGTGGTAGATTAATTTAATTATATGTGTTATATTTATTAAATTAATGTGGAGAATTTTTATTATTCAAAGTATGTAATTATGTGAGCTTATTAAATTAAAAGAAATATTTAATAAGCCTAATATTATTTTATTTTAATTGATAATTAATTAGAAAAATATTAATTTGACATAATTAATAAATGAGAAAATTCATTATGTGACTATGTGAATTAATGGGAAATTATTATATTTTATTTAAACTAAAGTAAATAAGATATTTGATTTATTTTATAAGGGGTGTGGCATTATTAAACTATAGTATAAAGGAGTAATGAAATTAAATGGGAATAAGTTTATTAGGATTAGCCAAACAACGCCTTAGGGGAGGTTGAGAGACAACTGCGCTCAGTTTCCTTTTATAAAATTAATGTCTTATTCTTCATTTGTTTGCCAAGTCCGGAAAAACAGTCAAAGAGAATTTGAGAATTTTCAGAGAGAATTTGAGAATTTTTTTGAAGGAGATTGAGAGTGAGTGATTGAAGAAGCATCTGAACCTACTAATCTATACTTTGGGTAATTTTTTTAAACCAATTTCAAATCTCGTTGTTTAAGTTTTTTAAGAAAATGGCTTTCAAGTTCTGTAAAAGCTCTGTAATTGAAAAAAAGAGTAAATATTATGTGTTATATATGAGATAAGATGTCATCATATCATATTTTACTATATGTATTGTATAATTCCATAGCATTAGTTTCATAAAAACATGTCGTATATACTTTCTTCAAAATTCAGAGTATGAAATATGACCATAATGCAATTTTAATACGTTAATCATATGTTGTATAATAAATTTTACACTTTTATATAATTATGCATGTTAAAACGAAGAAAACGAACTTCAAATGAACAGATTCGGTGTTATAATGAACCTGTAGTGTTGATTTTCATGTTTTGTGTTCAAAACTTTCAAAAACATTAAGAACAGTAAATTATATGTTTTGATTTTACAAATGATGTGTTATAACATGTTAAAATCATGCTAGAAGGGGTTAGTAATAGTTATATGTGTATTACAGTGGTTGGGTATGTCTAAATTCGTATAGGAATAACTTAATTCGAGGTTTTGGCCATGTTCTGCAATTTTTCGCGAATTGCAGAACTGATACTGGTTTGTCGCGACGCGGAGCCAATTCCATGCCTTAAGGCCCCCGCCGCAGCGCCAAAGGCCAAGTCGCAGCGCCACCGCGCCGAGAACAAGCACAACAGTGGCGCCGCAGCGCCACTCTGCAGAATTTCCAGAAATGAAATTTTTCCTTATTATTCAAGTCTAAGAATGTGATAGTAACCTAATCTAATGTACATAAAAATATGTTAGAAGTATAATGAGATGTTAAAATAGATTCTTAACATGTCAATAACGCATTTAAGTATGGATTGAATTATTTAACGAATAGTTAGCTTATTGTTCATATAGTGTAATATTATGTGACCATAAGTGTGATATTTTGACTAAGTAACGTCATAATCCGAGTTAGACAAAAAAGAATGAACTTGTGATGACTAGTTACGTTATAATTGACTGGTATTGTGAATGAAAATGATATGTAGGATTAAATCAAGGAACGTGTATAATTAACGTGTAATCTACGCACGAAGCAAGTTTCCTAACCCTACTTGTTATCATTATTCAAGTTTATAAATAACGTCGAGTAAATTCTCGTTATTATTAATCAAGTTCAATTTGTTATATTAAAGATTAGTTATCTTTTCAAGTATAATTCTGTTATACAATACTTGTTCTATTGTATACCTCTTGAGAATGTTATTTGATTTACATATAATTTATTGTTCAACCTTGTTAGACGAGTGAACCTTTATTGATTCGACTAGTCCATAGTTGATGAACGTTCTAAATTTCAGAACCCTTATTAAGTTATCCAAACCAAACTTCTTTTGGTGCGAACTTTAATGTCAAACTAAGATGAACAACCCTGTATAGGGATTACTTATGTGTTAGCGTTAAGATATTGTGCATAGTATGGTACTAAGGGCTGACCCCCCTAAGTACGAGTAGAAGAGTCCATAGTCTTATAACTGTTAAAGGTTGCAAGTATAACCCTTGATAACCTAGGACATAGTTCAAGGTCTTATGACCCTCAGAAATCTTTTGATTCTTGTTATTCATTCTTGATTCAAAAGTTGAGTTTTATTCTAGAAGTCTTTGATTCACTCGCATGTTATTATATATTGTTATTTTATTTTTTTATACTTGTGGGCAATCGTGCTCACTCTTGTGTAATAATAACATTGCAGTTAAGAACGAAAGGTCGGACGAGCCTTCTACTAGCAAAGGCAAGGGCAAGATTAACAAGTGATGAAGACTTGTTATTTTATGTGATGATGTATTTCTATTTTAGACTTATATTAATGTTGTGTAAGACGATTAATTGTTTATGTTTTCGCAGTTAAGATTTAAGGTTAGTGTGACCTAAGATATTTGTACTTATTTCAGATGATGTAACTCCTTAAGGAGAGGATTTATTTCTATCTATTTATGTTTTAATTCATTATGGGTAGATAGACATTTGATGTTTGAATAGTGAACACCAAATCACGTGGGAGTTGAAGTACCCGGATTTGGGGTTATCACATAAATGAAATAATATTACTTACATACTAAAGAGTATGGAAGAAAATATTATTTCTTACGAATATTAAACAAAAATAATATCTCTTACCTTAAAAGGAGAGTATTTCTGACTGGTATGAGAGTATATGATGATGAACACTGGGGTGGGGGGGTAACGGGATTCAGGGGATATATATATATATATATATTTAAAGTTTTTGTTTTATTAGAATATTTTATTGCATAATGCTGCATAGTAAAATCAAAATTTTAACAAAATCAGCCGAACGAAATTCGGCCATGAATTCGTTCTGTTGGTCCGTGACTTTTTATTCTAAATAGTATCTTGCCATTCTCCTATAAATAAGATGCTCAGTTTAGAAATGAAAATCACACCAGAATCAGAGAATTCTTCTTCTATAATATTAAGCGTATTTGTTTTGAGTTTAAGGAAGCTTTGAGTGTAGAAAATAATGAAAGTTTTCTTCAAGAATATATTCGCTATACCAGTCAGAAATACTCTTCTTTTGAGGTAAGGGGTATTATTTATTTCATATTCGCTTACAATATTATTTTTCGTATTTATAAAGAATTTTATTTTCGTTCAATATTCGTAAGAAATATTATTTTCGTTCAATATTCGTAAGAAATATTATTTTCGTTCAATATTCGTAAGGGAATAGTCTTCGTTCATTATTCGTAAGGAATATTATTTTCGTTCAATATTCGTAAGGGATATTATTTTTATTCAATACTCGTAAGAAATAACATTTTCTTCCATACTCTGTAGTATGTAAGTAATATTATTTCGTTTTAGATTCTAAATTCTACACTCATTTTGTTAAAGTATGCTTCTATACTCTTTGAAATTAGTAGAATATCCTTGAAATTTGTGCTTCATCTAGTATCTTTTCACGAAAATATTATTCTGAACATTCTTGATATTTTTTAACATTTTCATGTCGGGGTACTATTCACGGGGTACTACTCCCGAAGTACTAATCACGGGGTACTATTCACTCGGGTACTATTCACCCGGGTACTATTCATAACAAAAAATGATTTTTTTCTGTCCAAATTATTTTTGATACAATCTTATTTTTTAATTTTACTCCACAAAGCAGTATCATGTTGACAATTTGGACATTATTGAATTATGGATAAATTGAATTATAAATATTTAAAATTTATCCTTGCTCTAATTTAATTGAATTCGTATATCATTGTCATCATCATCATGCTTATATTGTTATGGAAGTCATTTTTGGCCCATAGTGCATAGATGGACTGTTGATTGGTATGATTATGACTAGAGATTATTCGGTATAATTATGACATGTAATGTTACAAATGATGTGGTAACACTCCTCATTGGCCCGTAGTGCGTTGATGGACAGTTGTTGACATAATCATGACCATTGGTGATAACAAGACTATCATTGGCCCGTAGTGCATGGATAATTCATGGATGTGATACTAATAAATATCTTTGGCCCGTAGTGCATGGATAATTCAGTGATGTGAATTATTTATTAAGCTGAGTCTCAACGATAAAATTGATGATAAACTTTTAAATCATAGAAGATAGTAGATATCATGCTCTACTTGACTCTTCTAATGAATTGTTATTTCCACTGCAGTTGTTTATCTAAAACTTGTTGTCTATTGTATTCTATCAGTTGTGATACTGTTGAAGGCTAACGATAATTTATTCTGCATTATCTTAGTCATAATATTCTTTACTGGGCTAGTTTAGCTCACCCTTTTCTTTCATTATTCTCTTCAGGAAATGAGAATATATGTTGGACTAGTAAGGGAATTGAGTGATGGTCCAAGATGATTGCTATAGTAGTCCTCACTATTCTATAAGAATAGTGTGATAATAATTGTAATGATAACTTATTTTGAGTTTGGATATTGTCTAGGAGACAATATTTGTATTAAAACTCACAGCTTATGTTTTGTCGTATTCTGCACGACACTTAACAGTAGTATAAATTAAGTTTGTATTTGAATTATGTACCATGTATTTGGCAACTCAGAATTGGTAGTGTATACCTATTTTGGGGGTTTCACATTAATTCCCTCCCACACACGCACACACACACACACCCACATTTACCCACCATCACCCACATTATATATATATATAAGTAATAAAAAAATTGAGATAACTTTCTACCGATAGTTTTGAAAAATGGGTAAGTGGGGGTCCATGTAATAAGTCAAATTTACAACAAATAATTCATAAAAATGCCCTCTAATTATCTCAATTCACTTGGTTTCACTAAACACATTTTTAATAACATATATTCATCATTAATATTATAACATGCAATACTAACAACTAGATCATTCCCAGGAAAGAGGGGGCTCTCTGATAAGGACTTCTCCTTATTGGCGCGCAATTAGGTGACCAAACACCTTTCCTCGACAGAACTTTCTATTTATCATCAATAATACAAATAATAATATGAATAACTTTGTCGTCTTAAATATTGATTTAATAATATAAAATATTGTGATAATAATTCAATCAATATATAACGTGAGATACTATGCAGAAATTACTATGGCAATAATTGAATAAAAACTGAGTGACTTTTCACTTACGCATCAATAATCAAAGATGATATACAATACTGTGTGCTACTATGCAACCACGCGTATTACTATACTTTTACCACCGGGTATTTCAATATTTAACGATAAAACTTTTGCCGTTATTTTTATAAAAAGTTATTTATGTCATTTTCTAACTCCGACCATAATTCCGTTGTGGAGTCCACCAATGATTGTGTCTTCGTACGAATATCCCTGATAAAACGAATATTCCCCGACCAACGAATATTTTATAACAACTTGTTTACTTTGCAAAATTTGTAAATATGACCCACAACTATAACATTATAACAAATTCACACCTTAATATTCAAAAATAATATTTAGAAAAAAATTCATCTTTATTCATAAAAGTTGGGGTCTTACAACCTCCCATTCTTATGAAATTTCTTCCTCGAAATTGGTGTATGTATTTGGTACGGCAAAGAGGTGAGGATACCTTGATTTCATTTCAGATTCTAACTCCTATGTCATTTCCTCATTATCGTGGTTTCTCCACAAAAATTTGACTTGATGTATAACATTTTAGCGTAGAATATGTTCTTTCTTATTATCCAAGATTTTAACAGGTACATCTTCATACGTTAAATCTTCCGCTATCTCGTTTAGTTCTAATTCAATAATATGGTTCGGGTCTTCCACATATTTACGTAACATAGATAAATGAAAAACTTTATGAACACGAGATATACTTGGCGGTAAGGCGAGTCTATAGTCCACGATTCCTACTCGATCAATGATTTTAAATGGGCCAATGAATCGAGGATTGAGCTTTCATCTCTTTTCAAATCTTGTAACTCCTTTCCATGGGGTAACACATAATAATACATGATCTCCAACATTGAATTCCACGTCCCTTCGATGAAGATCAACATAACTCTTTTGTAGATCTTGTGAGGTTTTTATACATTGCCGGATCATTTGAATCTTTTCCATAGCCATGCGTACCAATTTCGGTCCCAACAACGTTACTTCACCCACCTCATCCCAGCATACTGGAGAACAACACTTACGTCCATACATTGCCTCGAATGGAGCCATGTTTATACTTGCTTGATAACTGTTGTTGTAGGAGAATTCCACCAATGGCAAGAACTTGTCCCAACTTCCCTTGTAGTCTAGGACACATAGTCTTAATAGATCTTCAAGAGTTTGAATAGTCCTCTCCGACTGCCAGTCCGTTTGAGGATGGTATACCGAACTGAATTGTAAATCTGTGCCCATAGCTTTTTATAAACTAACCAAAAATCGTAAAGTGAATCTTGGGACTCGATCAGAAACTATGGATATTGGCATACCATGCAGTCTTACAATCTCATTTATGTATATACGAGTAAGACGTTCAAGTGAATAAGTTTATTGTATATGCAGGAAATGAGCAGACTTGGTTAATCTATCAACAATGATCCAAATTGCATCTATACCTTGATAAACCTTGGGAAGACCAGTAACAAAATCCATGATAATGTGCTCCCACTTCCATTCTACAATTTCAAGTGGTTGTAATGGAACATTTGGCACTTGATGCTCCGCCTTGACACGTTGACAAGTTAGACACCTTAAGATAAACTTCGCGATATCTCTTTTTATATTGCTCCGCCAAAATGTATGTCAAATATCATGATACATTTTGGTACTCCCATGATGGATAAACGGCGTGTTGTGCACCTCCATCATGATTTTATACTTCAAAACAGATTCATGTTTCGTTAGTAACACAAAGTCTGGATTTGTCTCGAAGTATTCCTTTCTCATCAATTCTTGCTTCCGGAATAGCACATTCTTGCACTTTCTTCCTCATACACATCTGCTTCAGGTCTGTAGCTTGAGCAACTTTAACTTTATCGATTAAAGTCGATTCTACTCGTATATTTGACATCATCACGTGGGTCTCTGGAACCTTTAACTCTATCTCCATCCTTTGTAAGTCATACAAAATGGGCCATTGCGTTGAAAATATCGCGCTCGTACCCGCATATTATCTTCTACTCAACATGTCAGCTACCACGTTCGCTTTTTTAGGATAGTTTTGAATGGTTTGATCGTAATCTTTCAACAGATCGAGCTAACATCATTGCCGCATGTTAAGTTCCTTTTGGGTGAAGAAATATTTGAGTCTTTTATGATCTGTATAGATCTCCACTTTCAACCCATACAAATAATGTCTCTAGATTTTAATCGCAAAAACGACAGCTGCTAACTCTAGATCATGAGTAGGATAATTCCTCTCATATTCTTTGAGTTGTCGTGAGGCATAAGCTATGACTTTCCCATTTTGCATGAGAACGCATCCTAAACCTTTTCCTGAAGCATCGCTGTATATGACAAATCCCTCCGAACCAGATGGTATTGTCAGAACATGTGATGAAATGAGTCCCCTCTTGAGTTCTTGGAAACTCTTCTCATATTCTTTGCTCTAACCGAATTTTGTATCTTTTCGAGTCAGCTGAGTTAATGGAGTAGCGATTCGAGAAAATCCTTCCACGAATCTCCAATAATAACCAGCTAAGCCCAAAAAGCTACGTACTTCGGTTACTGACTTAGGTTCTTCCCAGCTTTGAATTGCTTTAATCTTTTTCGGGTCAACAGATATTCCATGATCTGATATCACGTGCCCAAGGAATGTTACTTCCTCAAGCCAGAACTCATATTTCTTCAACTTGGCATATAACTTGTTTTCACGAAGCTTTTGGAGTATCAGCCCCAAGTGATGCTCATGATCTTCATGATTTTTAGAGTATATGAGGATGTCATCAATAAAGACAACCACAAAATGATCCAAATATTCCTTGAATACTCGGTTCATCATGTCCATGAAGGTAGCATGAAAATTAGTCAATCCAAAAGACATGACTAGAAATTCGTAATGCCCGCATCGAGTTCTGAAAATAGTCTTTGGAATTTCATCAGTTTTAATATTTGAAAAGAATTTGGTACCTTGCAACTGGTCAAACAGGTCATCAATGCGAGGTAACAGGTGCCTATTTTTGACGGTGACATGATTCAACTCCCGATTGTCAATACAAAATCGCATACTTCCATCTTTCTTCTTTACGAATAGAACATGAGCACCCCAAGGAGTTGTACTAGGACGAATGAAACCGACGTCTAAAAATTCCTGCAGTTGGGTTTTTAACTCCTGAAGTTTAATAGGAGTCATTCGATATGGGTCTTTGGAAATGGATTTTGTACCAGGTTCAAGGTCAGTACAAAACTCGATTTCACCCTCTGGGGATAGGCTAGGAAGTTCTTCGGGGAATACGTCAGGAAATTTATTAACAATAGAAATATCATTTAAATCTGACGTATTTTTGTTTAAATCTGTATCATGGGCTAAGAAAGCTTGACATCCGTTTTTTAATAAATGAATGGCTTGATATGACGGTGATTGACTTTAGTGGTTTGGTTACTTGAATTCGCATAATAAGTTAGTTAGGAATATGAAAGCTAACAACCTTACGAAAATAATCAATTTTATCATGATGAGTAGTTAACCAATCAATTCCTAAAATCACATCAAATACAAGTATTTTCAAAGAGATAAGATTGACAGATAATGTGAAGGTGTCGATTTGAATCAAACAAGATTTATAAACCGTGGATGTAATGAAGGTTTCTCCCAACGGAGTTTCAACAGATAAGTTAAAGTCTAATTTCTCCGAAGTTAAATAATGGGTAGAACTGACATCAAATAAGGTATAGACTTCGTAAGAGTTTATGATTAGCTTACCCGTGATAACTTCATTTGGGTTCCTCGCTTTTTGGGAAGTCACGATAAACGCTCTCCCTTGAACTACCGACTTTGACTTGTCAGGGACGGCATTTAGTGTCTCCATCCCAGCTGGACTTGATTTCACTACACGACAAAATCGAGCTAGGTGACCTTCTCTTCCGTAATTGTAACACATTTTGGGTTGCCGTATGCAGTTTGGATTAATGTGCCCCTCCCCTCCGCATTTGTAGCATACGATAGGTGGTCGTTCTCCTTCCTTGAAAATGGGTGCTGGTGTTGCTGTCTTTCCATCATTGTTGAACCTTCTCTTCTTAAAATTTCCATTTGACTCATTTCTTATATTATCTTGGCCATGGTTACCACCAAAGTGGTTACCATTTTTGGCATGTTGATTTCCTCCACGTTTGTTGTCACCGCTTCGATGACTGCTACCACTGGTATTACCGTTTTGCTAGCTGCCATTTCTTGGTTGCGTTGACTCAATATCGCGCTCCAATAACTGAGTCATATTCACAACATCAGAATACAATCAAAGTTTGTGAGAAATGAGGTATTGATGTATTTCGGGTTTCAAATCTCGCAGAAACATCCGCCTCATTCTCTCCTCATTATCAACCAAATGGGATGCAAGTCGGGATAACTCCGGAAACTTAGCCTCATATTGCGACACGATCATATTGTTTTGCTCCAGCTTGATAAATTCTACCTCCTTCATTTGACGAATACTTTCAGGAAAGTACTTGTCGTTGAACAGTTCTTGGAACTTCTCCCAAGACATCTTCAGTGCGACAGGCTGAGTACGTTTTACAGATTTCCACCAATAATATGCCTCTCCTCGCAACATGAAGGTGTCAAAGGGAATCTTTTGCTCCTTGTAGCATCCCAAGACATCAAATATCTTAGTGATCTATTTTATCCACGTCTCTGCCTTAAGTGGTTCTGGCTTTCCCAAAATATTTGGTGGTCCCAGCTCCTTAAAATGTTTAGCGATGACCAACCGTGAGTTGCCAGTGTTTCCAAATGTATTTTGCACAGGAGTCTCTCTCGCCTGATGTTGCATGAATTGCAGAAAGCTCCCAAACATCCTGTCATTCATCATTTGGTCGGTGTTATTTTTTACTTGAGGATTATTGCCTTCCTGATGCACATTATCCTGGTTATTGATCGTCGGTGACTCAACGGTCTCATGTGCTCCATTGCTTATCTCAACATTTTTAGATATCATTTTCAAACACAGTCACAAAATAAGGGTTAATTGACATGCCACATATTATCCCTATATTATGATCGACCAATTAAATAACAAATAAACTTAGGTAGGTCATACTAGCGAAGGATTTACCTGTCTCTCCCCTCCTAGTTCTAGCCTCACATCTCAGCTAGGGATCATATCCGTAAGCTTTGATACCAACTGTGATGCCCCCAAAATAGGTATACATCACCCATTCTAAGTCAACAAATACTTGGTACAGAATACAAATACAAACTTAATTATACAATTGTCCTGTAACATAAGCAGAGAGTTTTAATACAGATATTATCTCCTAGACAATATCCAAACTCAAATGAAGTCCTCATTACAATTATTATTACACTATTTCAAATAATAGTGAGGACTACTAAAGTAACCATCTGGACCGTCACTCCATTCTTCGACTAGTCTCAGCTATATTCTTATTTCCTGAAAAGAACAATGAAAGCAAAGGGTAAGCTCAACTAGCCCAGTAAAGAATATTATGACTATGATAATGCAGAATAAATTATCGTTAGCCTTCAACAGTGTTAAACTGATAAAATACAATAGATAACAAGTTTAACTGCAGTGGAACAAACAATCCATTAGAAGAGTCAAGTAGAGCATGATATCTACTATCTTCTATGATTTAAAAGTTTATGTTCAATTTTATCGCTGAGACTCAGTTAAATAAATAATCCACATCACTGAATTATCCATGCACTACGGGCCTAGTATATTCATTATTATCACATTCATGAATCATCCATGCACTACTGGCCAAGGATATTTGTATTATCACCAATGGTCATGATTATTGCAATACATAGTCATAATCATACCAATCAACAATCCATCTATGCACTACGGGCCAAATATGACTTTTATCACAATATAAGCATAAGGTTGATGATAATGATATAAGCATCAATCAAACAAAATCAAAGATAAATATTAAAGATTTTTTTATTTATCCAAAGTTTAAAAATGTCCAAATTGTCAACATGACAAATGCTTTGTGGAGTAAAATTCAAGAATAATATGCATGCATCAAAAATAATTTGGACATAAAAGAAATTAATTTTTTGGGTGAATAGTACTCGGGTGAATAGTACCCCATGAATAGTACTTCGTGAATAGTACCCCGTGAATAGTACCCCGTCATGGAAAAATTAAATTTTAACAAGAATGTTCAGAAAAATATCATTGTGAAACGATACTAGATGAAGCACAAATTTCAAGGATATTCTACTAATTTCAAGGGGTATAGAAGCAATACTTAACAAAATGAGTGTAGAATTCGGAATCTGAAATGAAATAATATTACTTACATACTACAGAGTATGGAAGAAAATATTATTTCTTACGAATATTGTACAAAAATAATATCCTTTACCTTAAAAAGAGAGTATTTCTGACTGGTAAGGTGGGGATATCCTTGAAAAAAACTTGCATTATTTTCTACACTCAAAGCTTCCTTAAACTCTAAAGAAATACGCTCAATATTATAGAAGAAGAATTCTCTGATTCTGGTGTGATTTTCATTTCTAAACTAAGCATCCTATTTATAGGAGAATGACAGGGCGCTATTTGAATAAAATCACGGGTGCACAAAAGAAATTTTCACGAAAAAAGTTCATAGGTAATTCAACGAAATTTTTATTTTACTATGCACACACTATGCAATACTATGCAACACTATGCAGTACTATGCACAAAAAAATATAATATATTCTAGTTTACATTTTAAAAAAACTTATAATATATATATATATATATATATATATATATATATATCCCCTCCCACACACGCACACACCCACCCACTCACATTCACCCACCATCGCCCACATTATATATATATATATATAAGTAATAAAAAAACTTGAGATAACTTTTTACCGACAGTTTTAAAAAATGGGTAAGTGGGGATCCATGTAATAAGCCAAATTTCCAATAAATACTTTATAAAAATCCCATCTAATTATCTCAATTCACTTTACTTCACTAAACATATTTTTAATAACATTTATTCATCATTAATATTATAACTCGCAATATTAATAACCAGGTCATTCCCAGGAAAAATGGGACTTTTCGATAAGGACTTCTCCTTATTGGTGCGTAATTAGGTGACCAAACCTCTTTCCTCGACAGAACTTTCTAGTTATCATCAATAATGCAAATAATAATATGAATAACTTTGTAGTCTCAATTATTGATTTAATAATATAAAATATTATGACAATAATTGAATCAATAACGTAAGATACTATGCAGCAATTACTGTGGCAATAATTGGATAAAAACTGAGTGACTTCTCACGTAAGCATCAATAATCAAAGATATTATACAATATCGTGTGTTACTATACAACCACGCGTATTACTGTACTTTTACCACCGCGTATTTCAACAGTTGGCGATAAAACTTTTGCCGGTATTTTTATAAAAAGTTATTTCTGTCGTTTTCTAACTACTACAATAATTATGTTGTGGGCTCCACCAATGATTGTGTCTTCGTACGAATATTCCTTGGTAAAACGAATATTCCCCGACCCCTGAATATTTTATAACAACTTGCTTACTTTGAAAATTTTGTAGATATTACCCACAACTAAAGCATTATAACAAATTCACACCTTAATATTCAAAAATGATATTTAGAGAAAAATTCATCTTTATTAATAAAAGTTGGGATCTTACAATGAGAATGATTATAAATACAAGGCTTGACTTCAATTAATAGGTAATACACTCTTGAGCGCTAAACACTAAAACCTCCATTGTTAAACCTTGCACCAGCCTGTACTCATTCTCATACCAGAGCTATCACCTGGCGGCATAAGCCGTCAAGCTTCTTGTGTGATTTGTTATTGTGCAAGTTTAAGCGCGTAGATTTGGTGATTGGATACGCCGACGAAACTTGGCGTTAACACCATCCTTCCTCAGAATTCTAACATTACGCGTTTATCGGAAAATAAAAAATAATGCCCGATTAGTTTTGGATGAATAATGTTTTTTTTTCAAATTTCTCGAAAAACACTTATTTTTCGTTTTGGAAATTCATACTATTTATTTCTAGCATACATACAAAATCCTAACATCAAACAATCATCCTAGGTCATAGAATGACCATTAAACACATTACACAAAATAAATCAACATAAATCCTATTTTATTCAATATAATTAAATAAAATTTATTTACATTCTTTTACGATTTTCTCGGTCGTCACAGTTTCAAATCTTCAACTCATAATCCAATTTGAATTTAACATCCCATATATAGGTCAATTTAAATCTTAATATGTTTAATATTTCAATTCATAAAGTGTATAAGCTATGCATCAAGACTTCATTAACTAAAATAATTATTTTTTAAAAATTTTGTTACAGCGTGGAAGCGCCATGAATAACCTTTGTAGAGGCGTGGTCGCGCCCTACGGCATAACTGTTTTCTATTTTCAGATTTCAAACTTTGTGCCTCCTTCTTAACTACATAACTTTCGTTCCATAGGTCTAGTTGACCTGGAATTTCATCATACTTCTAGACCATGCTACAAGGTACAAATCGCACTAGAGTTTGGTTCCCACAATTATTTTATGGTATAAAACTATATGCTTTAAAATATGTGTTTAACATAGTTTTCGTTTTCAACTAGTTTGCCAGAATTTTTCAAAATCCATGTGGAACTCATTTCAGTCCCAACAACCAGTTTGAATTAACATATAATTCATGTATGCATAATAACTGTTGGGGCATGATATTTTAGGTATTGGGCCAAAGGGTTTGAGCCGAGTTACTTGGTTAATCTACCGGGTCATTTCAGTTGGGCTCGATCAGTTGGGTCCTCTTTGTTGGGTCGGATCAGTGGGCTAACTCAACAGATGTTTAAATATTTCCATCTTTGACTTGTGATGATGAAAAAGCATGATGGTTGACTGCTATTACTGCCATGCATTAATGTGGATGGGATCAGATGACGGCCGGCGGTAGAAAACAGAGGTCAGAAGTAGTGGGTGAACTGTACACACCTGTCAGGAACCATCAGATCACGGGGGCTGTGTCAGAGGTAGTGGGTGGCACGGAAAACCGGGCAAAGAGAGTATAATCTATCAACTAAGTCTTCACAAGAAGGTATGTTTCATATATTCACACACAACCACGGATTATCATTTCATACTCACATTACACTAGACTTTATTATCCTCTTGAGTTAACCTTGTGAACAGACATACTTATTCTTACGCCTGAGCTATCCCCCGGCGGTTCGGCCGTCAAGCTTGTGGTGCTGTCGTGTTTACTGTGCAGGATCAGGACGTCTTTCGTGATTGGGACGTGGAGAAAGATCTTGGCGTTAACATTGGCGCTAGAAGGAGGGCTGTGTTCTAGTGTTCTTGAAGTTTTCAATCACAAATTGTAGCTGCTCTACGTCGGAATCCATGGTGAAGAAGAGTAGAACAGTTACCTCTAAAGGATACCTGATGGCTATGATTTCGTCTACACAATGAGTGTTTGTCAAGGATTGATTGGGTCCTTCAAAGAATGCTCGGGCTGGTACTGCTTCCAAGCAGGTTTCTGAGGGTTATCGTTCGAGAGCCCAGGATGATGCTGGAAGAAGATTGATTTTTGCTGCCGAGAAGAAGACCTGACCACTGTCGGAAAAGGGTAGAAGGCATATTGCTTAGAATCCTATACCGAAATGGTCAGACTGACAGACTGATCAAGTTAGAAAGAAGTCTACACTTTAAAGACATGTCTCGAGGCCTTCCTCGGGATCGAAGCAGACCCAACAGCCATTTTCCTGATTGTTTGACCGAGAAGGGTATTCCGCCCTATTGGTCTTCGGGATTATGGTCGAAGCAGAGTAGACGAAGACCCAACAGCCATTTTCCTGATTGATTGACCGAGGAAGGGTACTTCGCCTTATTGGTCTTCGGGATTATGGTCGTAGCAGAGTAGACGAAGACCCAACAACCATTTTCCTGATTGTTTGACCGAGAAGGGTATTCCGCCTTATTGGTCTTCGGGATTATGGTCGTAGCAGAGTAGACGAAGACCCAACAGCCATTTTCCTGATTATTTGACCGAGAAGGGTATTCCGCCCTATTGGTCTTCGGGATTATGGTCGAAGCAGAGTAGACGAAGACCCAACAGCCATTTTCCTGATTGATTGACCGAGGAAGGGTACTTCGCCCTATTGGTCCTCGGGATTATGGTCGAAGCAGAGTAGACGAAGACCCAACAGCCATTTTCTTGATCGACCGAAGAGGGTACTTCGCCCTATTGGTCTTTGGGATTATGGTCGCAGCAGATGAAGAAACTGATCCAGGGAGCATGCACATCAGAATACAAATAAGGCATTCTGCCTTGAGTATCCTCACCACAGTGACAAAAAGTTTCACCGAAGTAAATCCAGAAATTACACTCCAGAGAATCCATTAAGGGCGCATCGCCCTGTGGGCACTTGTCTTCGGGGAAATCCATCTAAAGTTGCAGCTCCAGATAAGGAGTCTGACAGAGCCGTTGCAGTACTTCAGCAGAAGCAGAGTTCGTGGACATTGCATGCAGATGGATATTCTATTTTGGACATCAGTATAGCAGACTATTAAGGAGTCGATCATAATGACAATTCCACCGCCGATGCATTGTCGAAGCTAGCCACTGCTTATAACTTTGATGGCAGATGGTGTCATTTCTTCGGATCAGATGCTGGCTAAGAAGACCAAGTACAAAAGTGTCAATTTTGTTCTCATTGATGAGAATCTTTATCAAAGGACCTTTTTCGTCATCATTGCTTAAACATTTGGTTCCATCCGAAGCAGAGTGTGTTCTTCGGGAAGATCACAGAGATATTTGTGGCAATTATTTGGCCCGACGTTGTTGACCTACAAAGCACTTCGGCAGCGATATTCTTGAAAGAACTGGGGATTCAGCACAGAAAGACTCCGGGTATTCTACTTTGGACTCATCTCCCACTATTGAGGAATCTCGGGTGTCGTCCAAAGCTGCAGATGTTGTTCGGAGGGTTCATGTGGATATTTGTGTCAGCTAAATGGTTCGATCCCACATCAGCCATCAAAAGGCTATATTCGATTTTATCTCCTATACCTCTTGCTGTCTAGGGGGTAGTCGTACTGGGTCCATTGCCTAGGGATCAGGTTAACAGACGCCAGCTCATGGGATCGAAGTTTAAAACATTCATGAGGGACTTCGGTAGCCCATCCATAGTCTGACAGGCACAGCAAATGCCACCTCGGTGTTTGGAGGTTCGGGAGGACTCGCTGACCATTTGATGGTAGCCTCTTCGGCAGGTGGTCCTTATGAGTTTGTCAGGCCCTTCGTGGTAGGCAAACGTCATCGGTGTTAGGAGGTTCGGGTGGACTAGCTGGCCATTCGATGGTAGCCTTATCGGCAGGTGGTCACTTTGGCATTGTCAGGCCCTTCGGGGTAGGCAATTGTCGTCACTTTGGCATTGTCAGGCCCTTCGGGGTAGGCAATTGTCGTCACTTTGGCATTGTCAGGCCCTTCGGGGTAGGCAATTGTCGCCACTTAGACTTTGTCAGGCCCTTCGTGGTAGGCGAATGTCATCTTTTGGTTTTGATAGGAGGTTCGGGAGGACTCGCTGACCATTCGATGGTAGCCTCTTCGGCAGGTGGTCCTTTAGACCTTGTCAGGCCCTTCGTGGTAGGCAAGTGTCACACTTAGACCTTGTCAGGCCCTTCGGGGTAGGCAAGTGTTGTCCTTAGACCTTGTCAGGCCCTTCATGGTAGACAACTGTCGTTCTTTAGACTTCGTCAGGCCCTTCGTGGCAGGCGAATGTCATCTTTTGGTTTTGTTAGGCCTTTTGGGGTAAACAAATTCCCAATGAAGCAGACCTGTCTCACACTTCGGTAACGATAAGTATGCATTACTTTATTTTGTTCAAGTGTTGAGTTCGGATTATATTATCATTGTTCTTAACTGTTATATAATTTGCTTAATTATTGACTAACGGTTTAAAATAAGAGGCACTTGCACAGTTTTCAAGTTGATTGATGATCCATTATTGATAAGAAATAATAAGGCATGATGTTGATATTTCATTAAATATTAACTGTTCACATAAGAATTAGAATTTTTACAGAAAGTTCTACAGCTAAGGATAAGGAGATGTCATCTTCGGGCTTCTTCCTTGTCATCGTCACCATCTGAAGAGTCTAAAAGATATGGATCTACCTTGGCCCGAGCCTTTTCTTGCCTTTACTTCATCAGATTTCATCTACTACAGCGTTGTATCTGGTCGATCTTATCGTCCAGATCGGCGGATTCTCTATATGCTACTTGGATTTCTTATAAAGGTCTTCGGTCAGTGGCGGACTCAAATTCTTAAGGGCCCGAAGCTCTTTTGAGATCTTCTTCGAGCTTATGACGATGTGTCAGATGCTTTGATCCTTTAGCTTGACAGATTGACATTTATATCAGTGACGACCTGATGAGTGACCTTGGTCGATTTTAGTTCTTCTTTGATCTTGTAGATATCTTTCCGAAGGCACTCATTGTTGAAGAGAGCAATATCAAGATTGATTCTTTCTTTCGCCAACACAGACTTCCAGATGGCGTTATCCCTTCAGTCGGTATTCTCTTCGGCATTCTCTTCGGATTTCTTTTCGGACTTCTCTTTGGTATTCACTTCGGCATCCTCTTCGGTATCCTTTTCGGTTTCTTTATATTTGGGACAGAGGCACCCGAAGATAGTGTTTGCTTGTAAATGACCATTATTGGTCAATTAGTTCGAATTAATGGGCAGCGATGTCCATGATGGAACTATCTCCTTACGATGATCATCGGTACCACGGACGCACGCTATTACCGAACCGATATTTCATTCTATGGCTTGAGCTTCGGTAGTTAGAGGCGATTCAGTTGGTACTTCTGTAGAGGTCGGCGAAGATGAATCCTTTACGTTGCTATTTGATGTTCACCAGAGGGGCTTCGGTAAGCCGTATTTTGGGCCTTTATTGGTCTTATTATAATTCCTTTTGTCCTGAACCGATGCCATTTATACTCTTTCATTAAACATCTTGTTTAATAAAAGACTGGGGGGCAATGTTGGGGCATGATATTTTAGGTATTGGGCCAAAGGGTTTGAGCCGAGTTACTTGGTTAATCTACCGGGTCATTTCAGTTGGGCTCGATCAGTTGGGTCCTCTTTGTTGGGTCGGATCAGTGGGCTAACTCAACAGATGTTTAAATATTTCCATCTTTGACTTGTGATGATGAAAAAGCATGATGGTTGACTGCTATTACTTCCATGCATTAATGTGGATGGGATCAGATGACGGCCAGCGGTAGAAAACAGAGGTCAGAAGTAGTGGGTGAACTGTACACACCTGGCAGGAACCATCAGATCACGGGGGCTGTGTCAGAGGTAGTGGGTGGCACGGAAAACCGGGCAAAGAGAGTATAATCTATCAACTAAGTCTTCACAAGAAGGTACGTTTCATATATTCACACACAACCACGGATTATCATTTCATACTCACATTACACTAGACTTTATTATCCTCTTGAGTTAACCTTGTGAACAGACATACTTATTCTTACGCCTGAGCTATCCCCCGGCGGTTCGGCCGTCAAGCTTGTGGTGCTGTCGTGTTTACTGTGCAGGATCAGGACGTCTTTCGTGATTGGGACGTGGAGAAAGATCTTGGCGTTAACACTAACCAAGAGTATATTTTAATTCTCAATTTCGTTTAGCAAAATAACCTCATTTAGGCATTTTATCAAACACTCTGCATGCATAGCTTAAAAACTAAGATTTCATGCTAATTTTAACATGTTCCCATGCAATTTCAACCTTATCACTCCAGAATCCTCCTGATTCCTCCAACATATCACCTCCCACAACAAAACAAAATAATCACATGACATTATTTACTTCAATATTCATGAATTTAACAAAACATACATGGTTTACCTTATAACAAAGCTTAATGAAATCCTAACTTTGATGATAGGTGGATACAACCTTCCTTACTGCTATTGAATTTAGTCTCCCCCCAAATCAGTTTGTAACTTAAATTCTTTAATGAATTTGGTGATTTCCAACAAAAATTGGGAGGATTTTTAGTACTGGTAGCTTGTAGGTAGAAGAAATTGGGAAGGAATGGGTTGGAACGGGTGGAGTTGGAGAGCAGAGAATAGAGTTGTGTTGTTTCAGTTTTCTTAGCTCTCTCATTTAATAGACACATATCTAGTGTCCTTATACCAGCTTAATCAACTTACAGCCCATGCTTGGAGTAAATGACTCAGCCTAGCTCATGGTTGGAGTAAATGACTCAACCTCCTATTTACTTACACTGCATTCCCATATAATATTATACTACTACATTATATATATTGTAGTTATAAAATGTTATTATATATACCATTATATGTATTATAAATGTAAGACCCTAATTTTTTATAAATAAAGATTTAATTTCTTTAATTATTATTTTGAATAATAAGGTGTTAATTTGATATAATACTTTAGTAATGGGTGAAATGTACAAATTTTACAAAATAAGTAAGTGGTTATAAAATATTCATTGTTGTCGGGGAATATTCGTTTGGTCGTAGAATATTCGTACGACGGTGCAACCATTTGTGGACCTCGGAACAGAATAACTGTCGAATATAGAAAGCTACAGAAATAACCTTTTTAAATATAACGGCAAAACTTTTACCGTTAACTGTTAAAATACCCGGTGATAAAAAGTACAGTAATACACGTGGTTGCACAGTAGCACACGGTATTGCACTGTATTTTTTTGATTATTGATTCTTACGTAAGAAGTCACTACTCAATAATTGTTACAGTAATTACTGTTAAATATTTTATTTTATTGATTCAATAATTGCTACGTTGATATTTTATATTATTGTTATTTCAAAAATTATCACTGCACAGTATTTCCTATTATCATATCAATAATTCATATTATTTGAATAATATTATTAGATAGCATTATTGGCAATGTTTAAGAAAGTTCTGTCTGGGAAAGGGGTTTGGTCACCTACTTGCGCGCCAATAAAGAGAAATCTTTATTGGAAAGTCTCATCTTTCCTGGGAACGACCTAGTTGTCAATATTGTGGTTCTGTAATATTATTTGTGAATAATTAATTATTGATAAAAATGATAAGAAAATATTTATTTTATGTGGATATAAATGAAGGAATTAGTGCTAAGGTGTTTTATCAGTAATTTGTCGGAATTGAGGAATTTTTAGAAAAATGACAATTGTTGAAAATAGATATTTTATCTTTTCTGATAAAATAATTCATTCAAATATATTATTATATTACATTATAATTGTATAATGGAATAATATAATAATATAATAATAGTGATATTTTTACACTAAATTTATGGTATATATATATATATATATATATATATATATATATATATATATATATATATATATATATATATATATATATATATATATATAAATATGTGGTGGGTGGGAAAGGTTGGAGTCCTTTTTAGCATGCTGATGAAATTTCAAAACAAGTATGCTGAGAATGAATCATCTGTTGGTTCATTTGTTAACTTTGGTGTGTTAAGCATTTCCTATAAATAGGGTTCTTAGTTAGAAATAAAAATTACACCATAATCAGAAGTTTTCTCTCTATAATATCAATCGTATTTTTGTGAGTATTTAGATAATTTGAGAGTTGATAAGCATTGCAAGTTTTCTTCAATATTATATCCGATATTTCAGTCAGATGTACTTGTCTTTTGAGGTAAGGGATGTTATTTTTTCGTAAATGATGTTATTTCTTTCAATATCATTATACCGAAATATTGGTATGAATTTTATTATAAAATTTTTACCTTTTCATGTTGAGGTTATTATTCACATATACGATATTATTCACATATACGACATTATTCACGAATACGGTACTATTAATGAGTACTATTCACGAAATATAATTTTTATTGTGAAATTATAACCTTTTCTTGTCGGGGTTACTATTCACGTATACGATACTATTCACGAATATGGCACTATTCATGAAAAAAAATAAATTTTCTTTTCTTTGTCCAAGTTGTTTATTATGGTTATTATCTTTGATTGTATCCATGTTTTTATCTTTATTCTTGAATTTTGCTCTATAATTAATTATTATGGAGTATTTTTGAACTTGGATAAACTAAAGTACGAATCCCTAATCTTTGTCCTTTTACCTCTCTGCATTCTTGAAAATATTTTTATCATCCTCAGTCCTAAATGGTGATATAACTGAATATCTTATGCTTGTAGTGCAAAGATGAATGATTACCTTATGAATATCTTTGGCCCGTAGTGCAAAGATGGACATGTGTTGAGGTGAACATGATCAACTGGTGATACGAATGAATACCTTTGGCCCATAGTGCAAAGATGAATTTTTGATTCAAGATGTATATTGATTGATGTTACAGGGATACAATATTGATGATAGACTTTTAAATCATAGAAGATAGTAGACTTCAGTCTCTACTTAACTCTTCTAATGAATTGTTATTTCCGCTGCGAATATTGATCTAAAACTTGTTGTCCATTATATTTTATCTGATCTATTGAAGGCTAACGATAATTTTTTTTCCATTATCTTAGTCATAATATTCTTTATTGGGCTAGTTGAGCTCATCCTTGTCCTTTTTGTTCCATTTTTTTAGGAGGCGAGAATATAGTGAGAACTAGTCAGGGTGTATAATGATATTTTAAGGCAATTATTTTAGCAGTCCTCACTATTTTGTAAAATAGTGTATCTATAATTATAATAAGGACTTATTTGAGTTTGGATATTGTCTAGAGGATAATATTTTTATTTAAATTCACAGCATATGTGTTGTCGTATTTTGCACGACAATTGTAATAATGAAGTTGTAGTTGTTTTCTGTACCATGTATTTGGCGACTTAGAATAGGTTGTGTAGACCTATTTTGGGGGTGTCACAGTTGGTATCAGAGCTTAGGGATATGATCTCTGATGGAGATCTGGGGTTAAAACTAGAAAGGGAGTGACGAGTAAATTCTTCGCTAGTGTGTCCTACCTAAGCTTATTTGTGTTTAATTGGTCGGTCGGAATATAGAGATAATATTTGGAATGTCAATTTCTTTAATTAACCCTTGTTTTATGACAATATTTGAGAATGAAAGCTGAAAATGTAAACAATGGAGTGAATGAGACTGTGGAGACACCTTTAATCACCAACCAGGAGAACGTGCAACAGGACGACAATGTTCATCCTGTAAACAACACCACCGATCAAACGATGAATGATGGAATGTTTAGAAGCTTTTTGCAGTTCATGCAAAATTAGACGAGGGAGACTCGTGTACAAAATATGGGTGGAAAAAATAGCAACGCGAGGCTTGTCACAACCAAGCAGTTCAAAGAGTTGGGACCACCAGAGTTTTTAGGAAAGCTGGATCCGATTAAGGAGAAAACGTGGGTTAAGCAAATTACGAAGATATTTGATGTCTTGAGATGCACGGAGGAACAGAAGGTTCCATTCGCCACCTTTATGTTCCGTGGTGAGGCGGATTACTCGTGGGAATCCGTAAAGCGTACTCAGCCTGCCGCACTCAAGATGTCTTGGGAGAAGTTCCAAGAATTGTTCAACGACAAGTACTTTCCTGAAAGTACTCATCACAAGAAGGAGGTAGAGTTCATCAAGATGGAGTAAAACAATATGACCGTGTTGCAGTACGAAGCTAAGTTTGCTGAGTTTTCCCGGTTTGCATCCCATTTGGTTGATAATGAAGAGAGAATAACGTGAATGTTTCTGCGAGGTTTAAAACCTGAAATACGTCAATACCTCATTTCTCACAAACTGTGTTTGTATTCAGATGTAGTGAATAGGGCTCAGTTATTGGAGCAGGATTATGAGTCAGCTCAACCAAAAGATAACGACCAACAACACGATAATAATCATACTAGTGGCAATGGTCACCAGAACAAGGATAACCATCATGAAGGAAATTATCATGCCAGAAATGGTAACCACTTCGGTGGTAATCATGGCCAAGATAATAGAAGAAATGATTCAAGTGGAAATTTCAAGAAGAGAAGACTTAACGATGACGGGAAGACATCGGCAGCAGCACCAGCACCAACAATAGATTCAAGAGGAGGAGAAAGAACGCCAGTTAGATGCTACAGATGCGGAGAGGAGGGACACATAAGTTCAAACTATTCATAACCTTCCAAGGTATGTTTTAGTTATGGAAAAGACGGTCACATAACTCGATTTTGTCCTATAGCGAAATCAAGTCCAGCTGGGACGGTGGCACTAAAGGCGGATACGGACAAAACAAAGTCGGTGGTTTTAGGAAGAGCGTTTTTCGTGACTTCTCAAAAAGCGAGTAACCCGAACAAAGTTATCACGGATTAGTTAATCATAAATTCTTGCAAAGTATATACCTTATTAGATACCGGTTCTACCAATTCTTTTATTTCTCCTGCTTGTGCTCAACGTTTGAACTTGACCCCTGAGAAATTAGACTTTGACTTATCAGTTGAAACTCCGTTAGGAGAAACCTTCATTACATCCACTGTTTATAAATCTTGCTTGATTTAATTTAGGACCATCACATTACCTGTTGGTCTCATCTCTTTGAAAATACTTGCATTTGATATGATTTTAGGGATTGATTGGTTAACCACTCATCATGCCAAAATTGATTGTTTTCGTAAAATTGTTAGTTTTCATATTCCTAACCAATCTGTTATTCGAATTCAAGCAACCAACCCACTAAAGTCAATAACTGTCATATTAAGCCATAAAGTCATTCGTTTATTGAAAAATGGATGTCAAGCTTTCTTAGCCCATGTCATGGACTTGAACAAAAATACGTCAGATTTATATAAAATTTCTGTTGTTAGTGAATTTTGTGTCGTATTTCCTGAAGAACTTCATGGCCTACCCCCAGAGCGTGATATCGAATTTTGTATCGATCTTAAACCTGGTACAAAACCCTCAAATATTTCTTCACCCAACACGAATTTATCATGCGACAAAGACATTGGCTCGAGCTGTTGAAAGATTACGATAATATCATTCAATATCTTCCTGGAAAAGTGAACGTGGTAGCTGACGCAATGAGTAGAAGATCGTATGAGATTACGAGTGCGACATTATTAACACAAAGACCCATTTTATACGGCGTACAATAGATAGAGATAGAGTTAAAGACTCTAGAGACCCACGTGAAGATGACGAATATATGAGTAGAATCGACTTTAATCGATAAAGTTAAGGTTGCTCAAGCTACAAACCCGGAGCTGATGAATATAAAGAAAATACTACAAGAATGTGTTATTTCAGAAGCAAGAGTCGAAATCTCAACCCTCGATTTATTGGTCCATTTGAAATATTCGATTGAATAGGAACTGTAGACTCGCTTTACCGCCAAGTATGTTGCGTGTTCATAACATTTTCCACATATCCATGCTACATAAATATGTGAAAGACCCAAACCATATTATTGAATTAGAATCAGACGAGATAGCAGAAGATTTAACGTATAAAGAGATACTTGTTAAAATCTTGGATAAGAAGGAACATATTCTACACTCAAAAGTTATACCTCAAGTCAAAGTTTTATGGAGAAACCACGATATTGAGGAAATTACATGGAAGTTAGAATCTGATATGAAAACAAGGTATCCTGACCTCATCGACATACCAGGTGCGTATATCAATTTCTAGGACGAAATTTCATAAGGAGGGGAGGTTGTAAGACCCCAACTTTTTAAAAATAAACATTTAATTTCTTTAATTATTATTTTGAATAATATGGTATTAATGTGATATAATACTTTAGTTATGGGTGAAATGTGCAAATTTTGCAAAATAAGCAAGTGGTTATAAAATATTCATTGTTGTCGGAGAATATTTGTTTGATCGTGGAATATTCTTGTTGTCGGGAAATATTCGTATGACGGTGCATCCATTTGTGGGCCCCATAACAGAATAACTGTCAGATATAGAAAGTGACAGAAATAACATTTTTAAATATAACGAAAAAACTTTTACCGTTAACTATTAAAATACCCGGTGATAAAAAGTACAGTAATACGCATGATTGCACAGTAGCACACGATATTGCACTGTATTTTTTGGATTATTGATTTTTACGTAAGAAGTCACTACTCAGTAATTGTTACAGTAATTACTGTTCAATATTTTATTTTATTGATTCAATAATTGCTACATTGATATTTTATATTGTTGTTGTTTCAATAATTATCACTGCACAGTATTTACCATTATCAGAACAATAATTCATATTATTTGAATAATATTATTAGATAGCATTATTGGTAATGTCTAAGGAAGTTCTGTCTAGGAAAGGGGTTTGGTCACCTAATTGCGCGCCAGTAAGGAGAAATCTTTATCGAAAAGCCCCCTCTTTCCTAGGAACGACCTATTTGTCAATATTGTGGTTCTGTAATATTATTTGTGAATAATTAATTATTGATAAAAATGATAAGGGAACATTTATTTTATGTGGATATAAATGAAGGAATTAATGCTGAGGTGTTTTGTGACGCCCCCAAATTAGGTATGCAACATCCATTCTGAGTCGCCAAATACATGGTACAGAAACAACTACAACTTTATTAATACAATTGTCGTGGAAAGTACGACAACACATAAACTGTGAGTTTAATTACAAATATTGTCATCTAGATAATATCCACACTCAAATAAGTCCTCATTACAATTATTGATACACTATTTTACAAAATAGTGAGGACTACTAAAATAACTTCTAGAACCATCATTCCACACCCCGACTAGTACTCGCTACATTCTCGCCTCTTGAGAAGAAAAATGGAACAAAAAAAAGGATGAGCTCAACTAGCCCAGTAAAGAACACTATGACTAATATAATATAGAACAAATTATCGTTAGTCCTCAACTGGGAAAAATCTAATAGAATACAATAGACAACTAGTTTTAAATCAATATTCGCAACGGAAATAATAATTCATTAGAAGAGTTAAATAGAGAATAAAATCTACTATTTTCTATATATGAATTTAAAAGTCCATCATCAATATTTTATCCCTGTAACATCAATCAATATATATCTAGAATTAAATATTCATCTTTGCACTACATGCCAAAGATATTCATCAGTTGGTCATGTTCATCTAAACACCTGTTCATCTTTGCATTACGGCCCAAAGATATTCATCAAAAAATCATTCATTTTTGCACTACGGGCCAAATATATTCAGTTATATCATCATTTAGGACTGAGGTTGATGAAAAATATTTTAAAGAAAACGAATTCAGTGAAGCAAAAGAACAAATATTAAGGATTCGTACTTTAAACAATCCAAGTTCAAAAATACTTCATAAATAACTATAGCGGAGTAAAATTCAAGAATGATCAAAACATGGATACAATCAAAGCTAGTATCCATAATAGATATCTTGGACAAAAAATAAAAATTTAATTTTTTCTGTGAATAGTGTCATATTCGTGAATAGTGACGTATACGTGAATAGTATTGTATACATGAATAGTAACCCCAACACTAAAAGACAAGAATGATATTGAAAGAAATAATATCATTTATAAAAAAAATAACACTCCTTACCTCAAAAGGATAGTACTTCTGACTGGAATACTGGATATAGTGCTGAATGAACTTCCACCGTATAGCAACACTCAAAGTACCAAAATAATCACAAAAATACGCTCGATATTATAGAGAGAGAAATCTTTAGTTTCTGGTGTGATTTTCAATTATAACCTAAGCACCCTATTTATAGGAAAATGCTTAGAACACCAAATAAGAAAATTTAATAAGATATTAATATATTTATATAAATTTCCTACGCCCACTTTGACAATCAAATTTCAGCACATTAACCACATAAGTGGGGCCCACCAACTTGTTAAAAACATTTTTCTTAAAAAAATTAATTAAAACTTCAAAAATCATTTATTCTGGAACTTCAATAATTCATAATAAATAGCCCTCTATTCAGAAAAATTCTGATCATATGTCCTTTTATAGAAAAATCAATTCTCTACAACTTTGTAAGTTTAAGGTTTTCCAAATTCCAAACAGAAATTGACCGAAATCCACATACGGATAATTTTACAGGCTATAATCAAATTTTAGTCAAGAAATGGGGTCCACAAACATGAAAAACATGTTTTTAGTATTTCTAATAACAAAAATACTATTCCTCCTCATTTACTCATATATCCCACATTCATTGTAAAAATACCATAATTATTATATTATTATAATATAAAAATATATTTAATTGAATTATTTTATCAGAAAAGATAAAATATCAATTTTTAACAATTGTCACATTAAAAAAAATTTCTCCATCTATATCCACATAAAATGAATATTTTCCTTATCATATAAATCAATAATTAATTATTCACAAATAATATTACAGAATCACAATACTGACAACCAGACCGTTCCTAGGAAAGAGGAGGCTTTCCAATAAGGATTTCTCCTTACTGGCGCGCAATTAGGTGACCAAACCTCTCCTTAGACAGAACTTTCTAGACATTGCCAATACTGTTATTTAATAATATTATTCAAATAATATTAATTATTAATTCAATAATGGAAAATATTGTGTAGTGACAATTATTGAAATAATAATAATATAAAATATCAACGTAATAATTATTGAATCAATAAAATAAAATAAAATATTGAACAGTAATTACTGTAACAAGTATTGAGTAGTGCCTTCTTACGCAAGAATCAATAATTGGTGCAATACCGTGTGCTACTGTGCAACAACGCGTATTACTGTGTTTTAACCACCGGGTATTCCAACAGTGTTAACGGTAACAACTACGCCGTTATTTATACTTATCGTTTTCTTCATTCAATCTCTTTCCGTTATGGGGCCCACACAAGGGTGCCCCGTTGTAGGAATATTCCCCGACAGTAAAAATATTCCACGACCAAACGAATATTCCCCGACAACATTGAATATTTATACCACTTGCTTATTTAAAATATTTGCGCATTTTATCCACAACTAACCACGTTAATCAAATCAACCCTTACTATTTCAAAATAATAAACAGAGGAAATTTAATTTCATTTATAAAAAGTTTGGGTCTTACATGTTTTATCAATATTTTGTCGGAATTAAAGAATTTTTAGATAAGTGATAATTGTTGAAAATTGATATTTTATCTTTTCTGATAAAATAGATCATTCAAATATATTATTATATTACATTATAATTGTATAATGTGATAATATAATAATATAATAATGGTAATATTTTTACACTAAATTTATGATATAAAAATAAAATGAGGTGGAAGAGAAAAAGAAATGGAATTGGAATTCTTTAATAATGTTTTAATATATATATATATATATATATATATATATGGGAACCCTTCCATAGCAGCCGGTTGCCATGAGAACTGTGCGACAACCCTTTTTGAACCGTTGATAAACTTATTGGAAGACTGAGATGAAACATAAATATACCAAGTCGGCACAACTTGTACCAACTTTTATTTTAATATGAGGACCCCACATAGTCAGCATGTTGTCAGTTTATTGAAATAAAACGAATTTTTAATATTAAATAATGCCCGACCGGCACAGCTTGTACCGGCTGTGCCTTTTTTATTTTTATTTTTAAGCATTTATCCATTAATAGTCATGACTCAGCACATTGCGTAAACTTAAAAAAATATAAAATATTCCCTACCGCTACAAGCTCTTACGGCTGTTAATAAAATTTAAAAAAAAACCAACCGGGACAAGCTCTTCCGGCTTGCGTATGTAAAGTCCCCAAATCCGGATACTTGAAACCCTAACTCGGTACTTCACGATACCATTTCTATGAGCGGAATAATACTAATAATAATAACAATAATATAAAACTTAACTCAAATTTACATATACATCAGAGTCTTTCTCCCAAGTACGTAACCTTTAGTCATTCATTACATGATATTAGATATTTAAATATCATAGTCTTCATAATCTAAAACTATTATAAACAGTACCACAAATCTTATTTGGTTAGCTTTCCATTTCCCTTGTTTCGGCATGAGCCTTCTGGTTCTTCACACTTAGCTGAAAAACATTTAAATTAAGCAAGGATGAGCATTTGAGTGCCCAGCAAGTATTATATATATATATAAGCTAAAAGAATTTAAATGTTTTCTTTATAATACTCTTCTACAACCAGTCAATAGTTGTGAAGTAATCTATACCAATAATAGTATCATAACAACCCTCTTTCAAATTTTTGAAACTACGTATTGACTATACATGGGTTTCTGTGACATACTATGAACATTGTTTTCATTTTCGAAAAGGTTTGAACAGAAATTCATCTGTAAACCGTCATGACTTACGGGCACGGAGGGTGATCAGCCCCGTTGTACCCTGTATTGATCAATACTACATGTACCAGAACGAAGTTATCATTCACTCTGTCCGCCTTGGGCGCATAAAAAATTTTCCATTATCGGGATGTTCATACCTGTCGGGTTTTCATAACAAAGGTCTTATCTTATTCAACAATAATATAATTCAACATATTTGTATATCAAAGGTGTATCAACATGTGATTAAATACAATGATTATCCAAGTGGGGACACTTGTATAATTATTTCTAGAAATTAACGAACAGAATATATATCCGAATTAGCATATACTAACATGTTGATAATCAAAGGGTGTATATAATATAGGTTTAACAATCTGTACATTAATAATAATTATTATGAACTTCTCACTTCTGTCCATTGCATAAAGAAAATGCAAAGTTAGGATACTTGTCAGCTGCTTATAATTCTCAACTTAGTTCTACCCTTTTCTATCACAACCTATCATTAATCAGATCATTTTACTGATTAGTACAATATATCGTATACATAACACTGCCTATTGCAGTCAGCACATTACCTATTCACATTATTACACATGTTCAACAATCATTGACTCACAAGCAAACATCAACTCATTCCTAAATCTTATTGTCACTCAACTTTAACAACCATTGAATCACAAATAAACAGTTAACAAATCAACATATCTAAGTTCAGATTAATTTCTATAACATGTTGGCGTATCGACAGCCATATCGAATAATTATCGAGTCTGAGACTCTATTATGTATCTCAATATCCAATTTAGATAACTTAAACAACAATCGTATTATTTTTCATGACCTTATAATAATTATAAAATAATTATTACCACTTATCATAATTTTTGAAATATCAGAATCATTATTAAATGATTTAAATATCAAACAATTCTATTATCATTAATATTAAACTATTAATGAAACCATTTCCAAAATATTAAAGTTATGTATAATAACTCAAAATATTTTTAAAACATTTATATTACCTTTAATTGATTTTTAAACATCTTAAATCATTATTAAATAATTACCATTAATATTTAAATATTAATGAACTATTATCTAAATATTAAAAGTCATTAATTATAAATTAAAAATATTTTTAATTCATTTATATCCCTTTTAAATGATTTTTAAATAAATAAAACTATTTTTAAACTATTTATTTAATATAACTATTAAATAAATTTAATACCATTAATCATTAAATAAATATCATTAATATTAAATTATTAATGAAATTATCCTTTAAATATGAAAAGTTATATTTTATAACTTAAAATATTTTTAAACACTTTATTTTTATTTAAAATGATTTTTAAAATAATAAAATCATTTTTAAACTAAATTATTTAATATAATTATTAAATAACTTTAATATCATTAATAATCATTAATTAATTAAATTTACCTTTAAATATTAAAAGTTGTAATTCTGTAATTAAGCACACCTAGAGGGGGGGTGAATATGTGTACATACTTAGAAGTGATCTAGAACGACCAATTTTCAAAGTTAACTATAGCAGACTGTAATAAGACGGTCTAACCCTGTCCGTATTAGTTATATTCCTAACTGTTAAAAACGGACAGCTAATGCCTGTCCGGATTAGTGTAAAACTTTTTCGACACAAACAAAAACTGCAGAATATTAACTGTTAAAAACGGACAGCTAATGTCTGTCCGGATTAGTGTAAATCATTTTCGACGCAAACAAACAGAAACTACAGAATATTAACTGTTAAAAACGGAAGCAAACAAGTAGAAAATCACACCGAGATTTTTACGTGGTTCAGCCCCTATCCTCTACTCTAGTGGCCTAATCCACGTCCAATCCCAACTAGAATTGGAGACTCACTTTATTAAAATAATATTCAGCAATTACAAAGACAATAAAACTCCCTGTTACAACGACGATCGATTGGACACCTCTGCCCCCTTTGCACCTCTGCAACACCTCTCACCTCTGAGACTTTGATACCTTCGTTGTACAGCCTGAATATTACTACAATAAAAAGACCCCAAGCCAACCTAGACTTGTACTATGTTTACAATAGATATTGGAATAAGAAATACTAGAACACTGTGAACCAAGACTGAAAGAATGATATGATAATTGATGTGTATCTTGGATAGCATGAAGAGTTTTTGCTCCGTAGTCTTGTCTATTTCTTGAAGCCGTGTAAATAGTATATATATAAAGAAGTGAGTAACGGCTATGTGCCCTTCCAAATCCTCCTGCAACGTCTATATCTTTTTGATTGAAAATAGGAGATCCACGTTACCAAAAACAACATTAGTAGTTAAAGAATTTCAGCTATGAAGGAGTCAATTAGGAATCAAATACTAGTTGAAAGAGTCCTATTAGCAATTAGCAAGATCCCTTAAAAATAGCAATTACTGTTTTAGCATGTGACAAAATAATAGCTCCATCAACTTTAAATAAGAATCCTTAATAAAACCAATTCCTAAAAAATCTCTCAATTACGTATAAATTGGTAGCACAAAATATATATATATATTGGAAGGATATATCCCCATAATTAAATATGAGAAATTTAAGGAAATATTAAACAGATTTCCAATCTCCATAAATTACTCCAATTTTGAATTAGACTTTAAAGCATATCAGGATTGGAAAACATATATATATATATATATATATATATATATATATATATATATATATATTCTATATAAAAATTTAAGGGATGTGACAACTTTCGTGAGCAATAACCATGACCCAATAACATAGTGATTAATCCATACAATAACCCATGCATTATATATCATATAATTAATATGCATAAAATTATTTGAATAACATGACCCAATTAAATTATAAGTCAAAATAAAATCAATTAAACCCATATAAACATTGTCATCATTAAAACCACAAAGTATAAATACTAACATTCTCCCCCTTTTTGATGATGACAATATATTACCTTTTAAATTTAAATATGCTCCCCCTATCTATAAGGCTCCCCCTAAATTTATGCATATTAAGTCAACATGAGTACCAGTCAATTCAAATTTCAAATACCAAATATATATCTCCCCCTTTGTCATTATCAAAAAGAAATCATTAAGCACAAGTTGGTTATAACATAATCATCATCACCCAAATCTCTCTTACGTGGTAAAACAAATTAGTGAGATCTTTGAATTGCACATGCTAACCACATACTGACATTCCAAGTTCCCTTCTTAAAGTGCAAAACCGCTCTTCACTTAAAGGTTTTGTAAAAATATCTGCCAATTGAAGTTCAGTAGGGACAAATACTAATTTAATTAATCCTTTAGCAACATTATCTCTTAAAAAATGATGTCTCACTTCAATATGCTTAGTACGAGAATGAAGCACAGGATTTTTTGAAATATCAATTGCACTAGTATTGTCACACATAATGGGCACATTTTCACATATCACATTAAAATCATGAAGAGTTTGAATCATCCATAAAATTTGTGAACAACAACTACCTGCCGCCAAATATTCACCTTCCGTAGTAGACAAGGCAACTGATGTTTGCTTTTTGCTGTGCCAAGCCACAAGGCTTTGTCCTAAAAATTCACAAGCACCGCTTGTACTTTTTCGATCAACTTGGCACCCTGCATAATCTGCATCTGAATATCCAATTAGTTCAAAGCTTGGAGATACAGGATAGAATAAGCCAAAATTAATTGTACCAGATAAATATTTAAATATTCTTTTTACCGCTTTAAGATGAGATTCTTTCGGTTGAGCTTGAAATCTAGCACAAAGGCATACAATATACATAATATCTGGCCTTGATGCAGTTAAATAAAGTAAACAACCAATCATACCTCTATACATTGTTACTTCAACATCTTTACCGGTAGCATCCGCAGTAAGCTTGATGGTAGTACTCATTGGTGCTGACTTTGGTTTGGTATTTTCAAAACCAAATCTTTTTAATAACTCCTTTACATACTTGGATTGGTGAATGTGAATCCCTTCATTGGATTATTTGATTTGAAGCCCCAAAAAGTAGTTTAATTCCCCCATAAGACTCATGTCAAACTCATTATGCATACATTGGGAAAACCACTCACACAAAGAGTTAGTAGTAGCTCCAAAAATTATGTCATCCACATAAATTTGAACAATTAATAAATTTTTATTTTTGGTTTTAATAAAAAGAGTAGAGTCAATCTTACCGCGATTAAAACCATTTTCTAATAAAAACTTGCTTAGTCTTTCATATCAGGCTCTTGGAGCTTGTTTTAATCCATACAAAGCCTTTTTTAATTTAAACACATGATGCGGATATTTTTCATGTTCAAAACCGGGTGGTTGCCTAACATATACTTCTTCATTTAAATGACCATTTAGAAAAGCACTTTTCACATCCATTTGAAATAATTTAAATTGTCTAAAGCATGCATAGGCTAATAAAATTCTTATAGCTTCTAACCTTGCAACAGGGGCAAAGGTTTCCTCATAGTCTATACCTTCCTGTTGATTATAGCCTCGAGCTACCAATCTGGCTTTGTTTCTTGTTATAACACCATTTTCATCTAATTTGTTTTTGAAAATCCATTTTTACCAATAATAGATGCATTTTTAGGAGGTTTAACAAGATCCCATACCTGACATCGTTCAAATTGGTTTAACTCTTCCTGCATGGCGATTGTCCAATTTTCATCTTGAATTACTTCCTTGGCATTTTTTGGTTCAACTTGAGAAAGAAAAGCTGAAAATGCACAATAATTCCTTGTTTTCCTTCTTGTGTTCATCCAAGTGTCAGGATCTCCAATAATCAAGTTTGGAGAATGATTTCTCACAGTCCGAGATGATTTGGGAAGCTTGGCAGTGGTCATATGTTCGTTGGATTTAGTATGTGGTATGTTACATTCTGCATCACTGTGTTCGTCTGATTTTTCGTCTAAATTGGACGGGTTTGACTGTCTGTATTGTGGTGTCTGCATGTCTGAGTTTTCTACTAAAACGGACGGGTCAGGCTGTCAATTTTCAGCTGTATTTCCTTCTAATTCGGACGGCTTAGGTTGTCGGTTTTCTGCTATATTTCCTTCTGATTTGGACGGCTTAGGCTGTCCAGATTTAGCAGTTTGGCTTCCACGAATTAAATTGTCATTTCCTGCAGAATCCTCATCTTTTGACAGATCATGGTTAACTTCATTAAATATAACATGTACTGATTCTTCAACCTTTGACTTGTCAAGATTATAAACCCTATATGCCTTGCTATGTGTTGAATAACCAATAAAAATAGCTTCGGTTGATTTTGCATCAAATTTTCCAAGATTACTATTAGTATTTAAAACAAAACATTTAGCACCAAACACTTTAAAATAATTAATATTAGGAATCCTTTTGTTTAGTAACTCATATGGTGTTTTCAATAATATGGGTCTAATCAATACTCTATTTAGAATGTAACATGCAGTACTTACAGCCTCTGCCCAAAATCTTTTAGGCAGCTTACTTTCTTGAAGTAACGTCCTTGCAGTTTCTTGGAGAGTACGATTTTTGCGTTCTACTACACCATTTTGTTGTGGAGTTCTTGGTGCAGAAAATTCATGTGTAACACCTCTCTCGCTGCAATATGGTATAAATTCTTTTCCAAATTCTCCACCATGGTCACTCCGAATACCAATTAGCTTGAGGCTGTGTTTTGTTTCAATATTCTTTATAAGCTTTTCAAATTCTGTAAAAGCTTGATCTTTAGTTTTCAAAAATAACACCCATGTAAATCTTGAAAAATCATCAACAATAACTAAGGCATAATGATTATTTCCTAAGCTAGCATATCTCTCGGGTCCAAACAAATCAAGATGCAATAATTGAAGTGGTAAAGAAGTTGATACCTTATTTTTGCTGATAAAGGAATTTCTTGCTTGCTTACCTATCTGACATGCATTGCAAATCCCTATCTTTTCATATTTAAGCTTTGGCAATCCTTTGAAAAGGTTCCTAGTAGCTAGTTTGTTAATCAATTCCATATGCACATGTCCTAACCTTCTATGCCAAAGAATAGTTTGATCTTGAATAGCAGTTAGGCAAATATCTTTATTTTGATTTTCAAAATTAATAGTATAAATATTGCCTTCCCTTTGAGCAATTAAAGGAACATTGTGAGAAGCATGAATAATAGCAAATTTATCTTTTTCAAAGACTACTTTATGTCCACTATCCATTAGTTGACTTACACTAATTAAATTATATTTTAATCCTTCAACATAATGAACATTATCAATGAAAACCTTACCATTCCCAATTTTACCTTTATCGACGATTTGGCATGTGGTGTCATCCCCAAAGGTAACAGTTCCTCCCTTCTTAGTTGTTAATGAGATGAATTTAGTACTATCACCTGTCATGTGTCTAGAACATCCACTGTCTAGTACCCATTTATGTGATGGTACTTTTGCCTTAAAACACACCTACAAAACAACGAAGTAGCTCATCATTTTGGTACCCAAATCTGTTTGGGTCCGGTATTGTTAGTAGCAATTAAATCTCCTTTCTTTACCCAAAGTTGCTTTATTTTAATTTTATTACAGTTTGTATCAAAATGTCCTTTTAAACCACATTTTCTGCAAGTAACATAAGGTGAGCAATAAAGAGGCTTGTTCCTTGGTTTATTATTTATTACTCTAATTTTATTAGTCGTGCTTGTGATATTCTTAACAGGATTATATCCAATTCCTTGTTTATCAAGACTTGACCTTTGAGCACCTAACATTATATTTAAATTCTCTTCCCCTTGAACAAATTTTGCAAGATCCTTTTTTAATGAAATTATTTCTTCCTCATTATTATTTTGCATGTTTAATATTTTTCCATCATTAAAAGAATCAATACATATATCTCTCATTTTCACACTTTCTTTTAAAATATTATTTTCCTTTTTAAGGTCATTAAATTCTTCATTTAATTTGTTTGCACGATTATAGAGAATTTTATTATAGTTATCAAGATAATCAATTTTAGCATTTAACTTAGATACTTCACTAGATGTGCAATCTTTAACTATTTCTTGTTTTTCTTCAATCAATGTTTCTACCTCTTTCATTAAATCTTTTATCCAATTTTTTAAATGAGCATTTTTCTCTTTAATGCGAATATTTTCATTTTTTAAAACTAGATAATCAGAAATAGAAATATCACCAAGTTCAGAGTTTACCTCAGATGATTTTGGATTGCATAATCCAGTGAAACACAGTTGAGCAGTTTCATCTTCTTCCTCGTCATGATTGGACTCATCATCACTCCATGTCATTAACGCCTTTCCTTTTGAATTGCTTGCTTTGTTCTTCCTTTTTAATTGGAAGCAGTCTCTCTTGAAATGACCGGGCCTTCCACATTCAAAACATGTATCTTCTTGTGGCTTTTGCTTGGCATCTTTCTTGTTGTTGAATGTCTTGCCTTGAAACTTTGATTTATTCTTCTTTCTAATCATCTCTCTCAATTTTTGGGACATTATAGCTATTTCTTCATCGGAGTCTTCATCGTCCCCTTCTATGTAGCTTTCAACCTGAAGAGCTAAGGTCTTTCTTTTAGGTCCTTCATCTTCTTCATCATATCTCTTTAGTTGATTTTCGAATTCTTCAAGTTCTCCAAACAAAGTTAGAGTTTCCATCGTACTGATTGTAGTTGAGTCTTGAAGAGTTGTTACTTTTGGTGCAAATCGTTTGGGCATGACTCTAAGAATCTTTCTATTTATCTCCCTTTGATCAATTTTTCGGCCGAGCATGCTTAGAGAGTTCATAAGAGTGAGGAATCTAGCTTGAGCTTCTTTGATGGTTTCATTCTTCTCTAACCTGAAAAGTTCATATTCTTGCATTAGTAAACTTAATTTGACTTCTTTTACCTTTGTAGTTCCTTCATGGCTCATGATGATTGTATCCCATATTTCTTTAGCAGTAGTGCATGCGGAAAATTTGTCAATTTCAGCTTGAATCATTCCATTTAGCAGCGTGTTCATGGCTTTGGAGTTGTAGGAAAACATATATGATTCATTTGAATCCATTTCCATGAGAGTCTTCGGTTTTCCATCATCATGTCTTGGAATGACAGGTCCATTCTCAATAACCCACCATTCCCATGGGTCTCGTTTGAGATAAATCATCATTCTAAACTTCCAAAAGTTGAAGTTTTCACTTCCGAGCAACAAAGGTGGCCGACTTGTGGATTGACCTTCTTGAAAATTGAGGTGTGCCATAGGATCTTTCCCTACGACCTGCAAAGATCAATATTAGTAGAGCCTTGCTCTGATACCAAATGTAATTCTGTAATTAAGCACACCTAGAGGGGGGATGAATAGGTGTAAATACTTAGAAGTGATCTACAACGACCAATTTTCAAAGTTAACTATAGCAGACTGTAATCGGACGGTCTAACCCTGTCCGTATTAGTTATATTCTTAACTGTTAAAAACGGACAACTAATGCCTGTCCGGATTAGTGTAAAACTTTTTCGACACAAACAAAAACTGCAGAATATTAACTGTTAAAAACGGACAGCTAATGCCTGTCCGGATTAGTGTAAAACTTTTTCGACGCAAACAAACAGAAACTGCAGAATATTAACTGTTAAAAACGGAAGCAAACAAGTAAAAAATCACACCGAGATTTTTACGTGGTTCAGCCCCTATCCTCTACTCTAGTGGCCTAATCCATGTCCAATCCCAACTAGGATTGGAGACTCACTTTATTAAAATAATATTCAGCAATTACAAAGACAATAAAACTCCCTGTTATAACGACGATCGATTGGACACCTCTGCCCCCTTTGCACCTCTGCAACACCTCTCACCTCTGAGACTTTGATACCTTCGTTGTACAGCCTGAATATTACTAAAATAAAAAGACCCCAAGCCAACCTAGACTTGTACTATGTTTACAATAGATATTGGAATAAGAAATACTAGAACACTGTGAACCAAGACTGAAAGAATGATATGATAATTGATGTGTATCTTGGATAGCATGAAGAGTTTTTGCTCCGTAGTCTTGTCTATTTCTTGAAGCCGTGTAAATAGTATATATATAAAGAAGTGAGTAACGGCTATGTGCCCTTCCAAATCCTCCTGCAACGTCTATATCTTTTTGATTGAAAATAGGAGATCCACGTTACCAAAAACAACATTAGTAGTTAAAGAATTTCAGCTATGAAGGAGTCAATTAGGAATCAAATACTAGTTGAAAGAGTCCTATTAGCAATTAGCAAGATCCCTTAAAAATAGCAATTACTGTTTTAGCATGTGACAAAATAATAGCTCCATCAACTTTAAATAAAAATCCTTAATAAAACCAATTCCTAAAAAATCTCTCAATTACGTATAAATTGGTAGCACAAAATATATATATATATATTGGAAGGATATATCCCCATAATTAAATATGAGAAATTTAAGGAAATATTAAACAGATTTCCAATCTCCATAAATTACTCCAATTTTGAATTAGACTTTAAAGCATATCAGGATTGGAAAACATATATATATATATATATATATATACATATACAGGATTGATCAGGTCCGGACTCCCGGACCTGATCAAATCCGGACCCCAAAATTTTTTTTTTTTTTTTGCTTTTTTTTTTTTTGAAACAACTAAAAAAAAAAAAAAATTTATGGAACTGAAATTTTTCCATAATAAAGTGTTTTGGGCGTGTTTTTAACACCTACCCCAACCAATGTATGTACAGTCTGCCCAGACTGTACAGACATATTTCGTTATAGGCATCCAAATCACGCCCAAAACACTGTATTATGGAAAAATTTCAATTCTATAATTTATTTTTTTTTTTAGTTGTTTCAAAAAAAAAAAAGCAAAAAAAAAAAAAAAAAAAGGTCCGTATTTTAGTAGAGTCCGGGATCCCGGACTGGATCTGGACTCTATATATATATATATATATATATATATATATATATATATATATATATATATATATATATATATATATATTCTATATAAAAATTTAAGGGATGTGACAACTTTCGTGAGCAATAACCATGACCCAATAACATAGTGATTAATCCATGCAATAACCCATGCATTATATATCATATAATTAATATGCATAAAATTATTTGAATAACATGACCCAATTAAATTATAAGTCAAAATAAAATCAATTAAACCCATATAAACATTGTCATCATTAAAACCACAAAGTATAAATACTAACAAAAGTTATATTTTATAACTTAAAATATTTTTAAATACCTTATCATTATTTAAAATGATTTTTAATATAATAAAATCATTTTTAATTCATTTATTTAATTCATTTAATAAATAACTTAATTATCATTAATATTAATTTATTAATGAAAATTATCAAATAATATTAAAAGTTATTAAAAATAACTTAAAATATTTTCTTATATCATAATATAATTTTAAATGATTTTTCAAATATTAAAATCATTTTTAAATAATTTATTTACTATTATAATTAAATAAATTAAATACTTTTAATATTCCAAAAATATTAAATATTTATGAAATATTTTTAAAATAATTAAAAAGTAATTTTCAGAATTTAAAATAATTTTTAATGATTTATTTTGTATTCTTAATAATTAAAAACTATTTTTTTTCTATTTATTTATTAATTTTTGGAAATTAATAAATTATCTGTCTCTAAAGACCACCTATAGCGACAGAACCGTCGCTATAGGTGTTCTTCATGTTCTCCATACAACCCAGAAATTCATACGCAGTTACCGAGTGCACTACTTTGACCAATCATAATTTAGTGTGTGTTGTGTTTCTGGGTCTGTTGTTTGTCCGATCATGTAGTACAAATGCAAGACTACACGATCCAACAATAAACATCATCATAACTTGAATAAACAACGAGATCTGAGCCCTTAAATTGGCTGTCAGACCTGTTCTTCATTTCTGGGTTACCCAGAAATGAAGAACAGTTCGTGTTGCCTACTTTGGGCTTCCACAACTTGTCGATCTTGTAATATTTTTGTGATATAAAGGGTTCAGTATGTATCCATCATGTAGGTGAAGAGATCTATCATTTAAAACACATAAAAAAGCAACATAATCAACCTTTACAATCCGGTCAAACCATGTCAGTCGGCATGTTCATATGTTTTCTGGGTTACCCAGAAAACAGAAAACATGCATGACTTAGCTAGTTTGACCGGCCACATAATCCAACCCGTTTACTACATAAGTGATATTAAGGAACAAGAAAGTAGACTAACAAACATACTACAACTTAGTGGCAATAACCACAACTAAGCATCAAACCACTGTCAGATCCGTGATCATAAAAATCCTGTCAGACCTTTCTGGGCTCGTTCTGGGTTACCCAGAACATGGCCAGTCATGGTTGGTCAACGGTATTTGACCACCCATATCTTGCAACCAACAACCGATCTGACTCTGATTTTAGTTCCAGAGAAAAGATCTTACAACATACTACAAGACCAAACATTAAAACAACAAAAACATAAAACATAGAAAGATCTACATGACCTGACATTTGGTTCTCAGACATGAAAAACAAAATTTCCAGATTTTGAATAAAATGCAAATTCGAGCACTTTGATGTTATGGATTTAATAAATACCAACCCAGATCATCATAAGACACTACAAACCACATATTACAACATCAATTCACAAGATCTAACAACAAATTTTGGACAGAAATTCAAGGTAGGGTTTTATACCTTTGATGAACAATTCTTGATTCGTTGTTACTGGTTTGATTAGGGTGTTCGTGGGGCTTGAAATGGGACTGATTCATCTTGATATTTTCGTGGGTCTTGAGCTTGAGAGCATTTGGTAAAGAGTTTTGCAAAATAAGCTAACTAATGAATTATTTTCTCTCTCCAATCTATATATATAAATGTTAGATGCATGTATAACTGCTGAAATGGTTGAGTGCTGTCATTAGAGAGCACATGGGGTTGTTGGTTTGGTGACCAACTTCACCAATTTTGTCAAAACCTACAAGCTAGCTTCTTTAATGCTAAAAAGGGCATAATGGTCATTTATTTTTCCAATTTAATGGCAAAAATAGAACTTGGCAAACCCTTAGGGTTTAACCCTAAGGTTTAGCACAAAATAAATCTAGGATTTAGCAATTAGGGTTTGCACAAAAATAAATTAAATAAAAATTAATTAAATTTTAGTTTCTTAAATTTTGAAATTAAGGTTTTCTAGTTATGATTAATTTTCTAATTACTTTTTAGAGTAACATTTGGGTTTAGATCATATAATTATCATTGACTTTGCTATTTTAGCAATTAGGGTTTATCCTTTTTGGTAATTAGGGTTACCAAATTACAATTAGGGTTTCCAATTACTAAATTAGGGTTCTAGTTTAGTAAATAGGGTTTAACAATTTAGGGTTTCTAAAATTAACAATTATAATTTTAATACAATAACCAACAATCTCAAATTCTAATTTCAAATTAGGGTTTCTCATTCTAAAAATTTGTATTTTCTAAATATTAGGGTTTCTAGAATTTTAATTAGGGTTTACCTAATTAATACATTTAATACATGCCATAACTTATATAACATACTTATAAAACAATCTTGCACTCTAATTTGGATATCAAATTAGAGTTTAACATTATTACTAAGGTTTGATCATAATACACCGTAATCGACCAACCATTATCAATACAGAAATACAGTACATATTCATAGCACTGAAAAATCAAAATATAATTAATATTATATTATTATTCTCATACCTTGACAATAATCCAAAATTAGGGTTTGGATTTCATATCTGATTATTCTTTCATATTTAACCTTAATAATTAAGGTAAAATAATTAACTTAATAATCTGTACTAAAATTCATAAAATAATTATTATATTTATTCTAAAAATCACTTCATATATTATTTAAATAATATATGATTATATATTCATGGAAAATAATTAATAAAAACATTTCTATCTTAAAATTAATTATTATAAAAATACACTTTATAATAATCAATAATTCTACAATAAATTTACTTGTAAATATTCATGTAATAAATATATTTTTATTTACCACATAAATACATATACACATAATCTTGTACAAATCCTCATCCTTAAAAAAAATTATACGCAAAATTTATGATTTATTTATATAGAAAATATCAGGTTGTCACATTCACCCTCATTATAAGGATTCCGTCCCCGGAATCACCACTTAAAAACCTACACATAACTGGGTTCATAGCATACACAATCTTCACAATTAGATCTCGATCAACTTTGATCGAACTGATCTTTAACTAATCACATAAAGCTTGTCTTTCTGATTAAACGAAAATTTGATTCCTAAAAGAACTCAAATTCCTCCCTCAAAATTTCTTTATAAAATAATTTACTATAAATAGAAAAATTCTAATTACGCAAATAAAAGTTATTCGAATATTACCTGGAACTGCATTGCCAGCTGCCACCATGTCTTGAACCGTCATGTTAAAGACCCTTGATGTTGACTTTGTTGGTTTGTTGGATGATGTCGGTCCCGTGATTACTAACGTTCCACTACCCTTACCAGTATTCTCCTTTCCTGCCTCCACCCTCCTATTCGGACAATCCTTCACCCTGTGCTCCATTGATCCATAAATAAAACAACCACTATTCATTCTAGGATTTGGGCAGTTGGGAGAGATATGGCCCTCCTGCCCGCATTTATAACACACAAATTTCCCCTTCAAACACTCCCCAGAGTGGTTCTTTCCACACGTTTTGCACTACACCGCTGATTTCTTAACACCTTCCTGTTTAACCTGGACATTGCCAAAATAGTTCCCCTTCCTTTTTCCATCTACACTCCTGCTTCCATTATTAGTCCTCACTTTCTCAGCTCCCTCGACCTTGCCCTTGTTCTTCTTCTCCTTATTGTAGAGGCTCATAGCCTCACTTCCCTCCTCCGTAATTATCGCCTTCTCCATGAGTGCTGCAGATGTTGGAATCTGCAACACTGCCACCTTATTATAGAGCCAAGGTTTTAATCCCAGCTCAAATCTCCTCGCCTTCCTAGCCTCCGTATCGACTTGATGCGGAGCAAACCTAGCTAACTCATTGAATTTCGCGGCATATTCCGCCACCGACATATCCCCTTTCTTCAACTCCAGAAATTTTAACTCCATTCTAGACTGCATACTAGCTAAAAAATAATTCTCGAAAAATAAAGTCTTAAATTTATCCCATGTTACCACACCTGCTCCTGCCCTCACCTAATTCGCTTCCCACCAGAAATTTGCCTCGCCCTTCATCATGTAGGTGGCAAAAGAGGTCTTTTGCCCCTCAGCTACCCTAGCTATTATAAACGCCTTCTCAATTTCCTTAACCCAAGTTTGGGCTTCTACAGGGTCAGTCGTACCTTTAAATTCTGGCGGTCCTACAGCCTTAAAATCTTTGAAATTCACCAAGTGATTATCCGGCTGGTTCCCTTGTTGCATAGCCTGGGCTACCATATTTGCAAACTGCTGCATTGGGTGCCTATTTCGTCATTCTCCCCAAAAATATTTTGTTCCCGGAAAACTTCTATTTTCGTCTTGAAAATTCTTATTCGCTCAATCTAGCTCGTAGACAGAATACTCCCGATTAATAATCATCTAAGGTTATAGAACGATTAATAAACACATATCACATAATAGTATTAATAAAAATTAGTTTTATTAATAACTAATTCTTTAAACCTAAATTCTGGACAATCCGAATTTCCGGGTTGTCACATCTGGTGTTTAAAGATGTTAAATATAACTTAATCACACATAATATGAGTTCTAAAGTTGTCTTGTATGTGTATCTTGCATTATTCGTGCTAAAATGATTTCAAAGACAACCTTGGACATATTTTCAAACATAAGTGCATATTATGTGAGTGCTTAGATACTAAAGTAGTAAGATGTCATGTTATAGCTATATTACTCTTAAACCTGATTCATATGTATTAAACTTGATGATTACATGATTTTTATGTTTTAATGACATATAAAGTGTAAGTTAAACTTGAAGTAGTAAACTCAAGTATGGTCATGTGCTATGTGAAACTCTAGCATATATGTATGTTAAAATATGTGTGTTATTGGTATGAGTAGAGTTGGACTGAAAGCAGGATGCAAAGCTCAATCTTGGTTTGGCCAAGGGATAGCGCAGTTGCGCCGTCCCTAAGCCTAAACCAGGCGCAGCTGCACCATCCTGCAGTCACAAATAGATTCTGTTTTGGTTCTAAAATTTAAGGCATGCTTATATGATTTCTTTACCTTGTAATATATGACTAATATGCCATATAATATGTTGAGTAGCATGGTATGTGATGACTTGATTGTTGTTAGTGTAGACACATACTAGTTTACACATACTAATTGAAATGATCGACTTGATAATGTTAGGTCATTTCAACGCAAGTTAGTTAAAGCTAGTATTATATTATAGCTGAGCAAACAGGAAAGTTTCCCTAACCTTACTCAAATTTATATTGAGCAAGTATCTAAACCTTACGCACTACCTTTATTTTGTGAAATAGGTATATGTTTATGCTAGTTCTTTGAACCCTACTTTTATTGAGCAAGTTCTTTGAACCCTACTTTTATTGAGCAAGTTCCTTGAACCCTACTTTCATTAAGCAAGTTTCCCTAAACTTACCCTAAATTATATTAAGCAAGTATCTGAATTTATTATGTTGCAAGTTTCCTAACTTACAGAACTTTGAGTTTGTGAAAGTTTTCATATCCTTCTCATATTGCATTGAGCGGGATATTGTTGAATTGAAAGTTATTCATTTAAGCTTGAATCTTATTTTCAAGCATGTTATTAAGTGGTTTAATTTCCTTACAATTATTCCACATCGATATTATTGATATTCGCACTTAGTGCACTTGAGTTCGTACAGTCTTGCACTTGTACATCATTTAAAGTTCAAAAATTCTTGAACTGTGGTAAATAGAGTCTTAACCTTTGTCTGGTCAGACAAGCCTATGAAGTTCTATAAAAGCTATCCAAACCAATTGATGGTAAGGATTCTTAGACTGAAAGAACACCCCTCTTATGATAGGGGAGTACCCCAGGTATCTAATATAAGATACAACAGAGCAGATTTAAATGTTATACATATACATGATGTACGCGATGCTGATCCCCTCAAGTACTTATTCTGTAGCTAGTAACCAAAGGGTCAATTGACGATTTATTCTATTGGAGTGATATAGTTCAAAGTCTACTTGACTAACAGTTATTCTAAAAGCAATCATTATTTTTGCTTATGATATTAATATTGTTGAATCCTCCAGATGTTCATATTGTTGAATCCATTGCCAGATATTTTTCCATTCATCATGATATATCCTTATTGTTGTATTTAAACTTTTTGAGCAAACTTGTTGCTCACCCTTGCTATATTATGAACATATTGCAGCTAAGCCCGAGACCTCAGGGAAGGACAAGGGTAAAGGAAAGATGTAGACTAGTGGCAAGGAGCAGATTTTACCTTGCGCTTAGTTTAAATTACTATTAGGTAATATGAACCCTAATGATTATTTATAGGGCATGTTTGTATGAACTTATTAAGGTTATCGAATCTTGGGACTAGTAACACCTTTTGAATGAACGACGTACATTTATTATATTTCGTATTTTAGTTATCGTATGTTTGTTTAGAGGTGGATGTTTGTAGTTTATCGTGACGACCGAACCGGGGTCAGAGGACCCGGATTTGGGGGCGTCACAGAAACAACATAGCTACCACAAGGGCATGAATTTTCCCTAGAGGGCATACACGATTAGCACTTGTAGGTTTAGGCAATCGCCTTGTAGATGAAGGAACCGGTGAATGCTTATGCGGGTTCCTGTGAGTGGAGCCAAAGGAGTAACCTAGTCCAGCTGTCCCTATTTGGCTGGGAACTTGGTTTGGATACTTGATTCCCTGATGATCCTTTCCTAACCCTTTTTCCAGATTGAAAACCCAAGGATATCATCTCTTGACTTGCCGACATTACCTCGGTAGAAACTTTGGGTTTTAGAGGTGAATCCTCAATGGGATGATAGTGAGTGTTGCTCACCTCAAGCGCCTGGAAGCTGACAGGCTCAACTTCTTCATTGAAACTGATAAATGGTATATCATTTTGAGCAGGACATTCTGGCTCAGCACTAACGGTGACCAGATTACTGTTGATGATATACTTGAGTTATTGATGCAGAGTGGATGGGACGGCTCCCGCCATATGAATTCAAGGTCTTCCCAACAGTAAATTATATCATGTAGTGATTTTGAGTACTTGGAAGGATATGTAGAATATGTGTGGACTGATTTCCATGGGTAATTCAATCTCTCTGACAATATTTTGTCGAGATCCATCAAAGGCTTTGACGATTATATGGCTTCTTCGAATCCTGTTGAGATTGATGTTCATTTTTTCCAATGTGACATAAGGGCAGATGTTTAGGGATGATCCTCCATATATCAACACTCCTCCGATCACATATCTGGAAGACATAACTTCTATATGTAGCGGTTTGCAATGACCCGTCCCTTCGGGAGGGATGTCATCATCGGTGAAGGATATCACATTGCTATTGAAGATGTGATCAACCAGATGATGGAACTTTTCCACATCCACTGTCTTTGGCAAGTGGGCTTCTTCTAATACTTTTAGTAAGACCTTTTAGTAAGACCTTTTAGTGATCTTCTAAAGAGAACCAAGTCCAGAATAGAGATCTATTGTGGAGCTTCTTTTATGCTTTGAACCACCTTGGCTTCATTGTGTCCCATCTTGCAGAGGAATTCTTCAATCTTCTCCTTGGTCACTTTCCCCTTAGATCTGATGATAGGCTTCATCATTCGTTGAGGGAGATACAATGGATTTTCTTTAGACACTGCAGTAGTTGTATTTGATGTTGATCCATCAACCTCTCCATAATTCCATGAGACTTTCTTAAGGCTGACAATAGGATATTGTGGCCTGAATGGCAATATGATTGGCTTTGGTGCAGCAACTTTCAAAGGGTTTTCAACTCCTTTGAGCTGAATTAGTTGAATTGTAAGTTGTGTGGTAGCCAAATCTCCTTCAGAAGATATAACTGCTACAACTTCCTTCCATCTTGGAGGAAATGTGTCCCCACTCTCAGATGATACAGCGTCATTGCCTGCCATTTGCAGGTCATCGCTGTCAATCATGTTTTGAATAAGATGGCAAAGTGCCCAGCATTCCTCAGTGTTGTGACCGTGAGAGTGTGAGTGGTATTGATATACTTCAGTAGCATCAAACCTCTTTGAGTGTAGATTGAGAGGTAGCAGTGCTGTGATTTTTCCCCTATTGATCAGCATCTACAATATTTCTTCCATTGGTTGGCCTAAATAGGTGAATTCCCTTTTGTTGGCGAAGTCCCGAAGGGATTTAGCTTTTGCTTTTCTAGCAAGCTTTTTCTCTAATGTTTCACTTTCTGGAGTAAGAGGTGGGGTACTTGTGATAAGATAAAGGAGGCTAGCATGCTCTTAACTAAACAACTGACGTGTAACTTGGTGTTGATGAATCGCCAGTTCTGCCAATTGATTGACTTTTTTGCCAAGAGCCTTCAACTCTCGTTCTATCATGAACTGGAACTCTGAATAATCCCATATGTCGGCATTATCCTTGTTGATTTGGGATGAACCACCCACATATTAGAGGTATTTAGAGCTCTCCACTGCCCCAATTGATCATGTTAACCTCATCTTCCTTGTGTTGAGGGAGAGGATTATTTTGAAGATGTGGTTGGTCGGGCTTGGCCACTATGATCTCACCGCTGTCAATTAAATTCTGGATCTTATGCTTAAGGGCCCAACAATGCCGAATGTCATGGCCTGGAGCTCCAGCATGGTAAACACATTGCATATTTGTGTTGAAACCTTTTCCACTCGGGTTGGCTGGTGGAAAGAGATGAGGGATTTTCTTCTGATCTGTCAGAAGTTTAAGAATGTTTTCGAGTGAATCCCCTAAGGGTGTGAACACTCTTGTACGTCTGACTTCTCATCTCTTTGGCAATGGAGGTTTTGAAGACGGTTCTTGAAAAGGGGGATAGTTTCTCCTCTGAATAGGCAAATTTTGACTGCCTTTTTGTCCTTGCAGTATCAAGGAAACATCCTCTTCTTTCTTCTTATAGACCCTCCGGGGGTTGTTCCCATAACTTCCAGATTGGATATGCTCAGCTACGGCTTTTAACGCGGTGAGGTCTTGAATCTTCCCAGACTTCAATCCCAATTCAACCATTTCTCCGTGCTTAATCATTTCTGATAATGGTTTTCCTATTCCAGCTAGGACCCTCTCATAAAATGGAGCTTCTTGAATATCTATGAAGGTCATCACCATTTCAGACTTTCTCATGGATGGGATAACTTGAGCAACCAGACGCCTCCATCTTTGGGCATACTCTCTGAATGACTCATTGAATTGTTTCTTGACCTTGGTAATTTGATACCGATCTGGAGTCATCTGAGTTTGAAAGCTATATTAACTGAGGAAAGCATGGGCTAAATCCTCCCAACTGTAAATTTTGGAGTTAACCAATCTGGTGTACCATGCTCTGGCTTCTCCAATCAAACTTTTTTGAAATAGCTGCATTATGAGCTTTTCATTCTCGACATAAGATCTGAGATGTCCGATGAACACTTTTAAGTGGGTATAAGGATCTCCCAATCCATCATATTTCTCAAAATCAAGAGTCTTGAACTTTTCCAGATAATGAACCCCGGGGAAGATGCAAAGGTCTGAATATGAAACAATTTCGTTTGTTCCAATCCCTTTGATGGACTGAATGGTCTCTTCCATTTGTAGAACCTTCTTCCGAATATCACCGGTGTCTTGATCTTCCTTAAGATGGATGATTTCAGGGGTTTTGTTGGTCTTATCAGACTGAGACTCAGGTGCTGAAACTTCTTTTTCCGGACCCTGGATTCCTCCATGTGCAGCGAATTCTGTGTGGATGGGTATTTATGGACCCTGAGTTGACTTGTGTAATTCTTTGAACAGAACAGCCAACTTTGTTATTGGATTGCTTAATCCTTCAAAATCCTAGCGAGAGACAAGAGTAGGATTAGGATGGCCAGATGTAGCCATGTCTGGCTGTAGGCTTATTGCCTTTTTGGACTTTGAACGGGTAATGGAACCAATCGTTTCCCTACAAAAAGACTTATATAGTTTAGTCTGGGGAAACGTGGAAATGTTACATTTTATATAATGTGTCTATTTTTTAGGATTATTATCCTGCAAAATGGATGTCAGCTGTTTTAATGACAGGATAGCATGCCAATTTTTGATATGCATGTTCACATATTGCACTATATTTTCAATTAAATTGAGATTGACATGGAAATAAAATTGCAAGTAATTAAAATTACAAGGAATTAAAATGGGAAGGTATGAAGAGACTTCCCCTTACGTTTGGTTTATCAGAGGCTGACGTATCTTAGGTTACTCTCGCGGCTTTTGGGCGTGAAGGTTCCCAGATCATAGCAATTTACTTGATGGGAAGTTAATTTGATCTTTCAACTGGAGCGAATCTTGGTGGTGCCTTTCCTGAACCTTGTGGAATTAGTCTCCCGATGAGTCTAGTAATCAAACACTGACAGGATAGCCTCCTGGTGGAGGGGCCACACACCATAAATCAAAAATCAATCTCCGCTTTAATTTTTCAACATCAATTTCTACTTCTTCAATAATTTAGAAATTAAACTTCAAGTTCAAACTCTTTTTTCTTTAATAGTTTAATTAACTATAAAATCTCATATATAATTTCTTCCAACATAATTCAAAATTCAAAATGTAACGCCTTAAAATTCGGTCTATCTTTACACCCTGATTCCGTGCATCACAAGTACATCTTCTTCCTTAACATACATCATTATATAGTTAAATATAACAACATACATTCTCAAATTCAAGGTTCTATTACTTTATAATCTCATTCATTACAAATAATGATAATTACATTATTATTTCCATCTTACAAGAGTGACTTTTATCCGCCACTAAGGATACATAACAGTTCATTAAACTAATCTATAGTTTAATTAAACTATTCTATATTACAAGTCTTGGCTTGATCTTCATGCACATTCACAAACTGAATGGTACTTCATCTGGATACCGATCAGCTTGATCTTTATGGGATCCTTAAGTTCTTTCTATTCGTACGCTGAAAATGTTTTTATTTAAAGCAAGTGTGAACATTCAATTGCCCAGCAAGTCATAGTAGTTGAATAAACAACTTCAAGAATTTAAAAATTCTTTTAAGACTTCAATAACTGAACAAAGGTTATGAAGTAACTTGAATAATAGGAATAATCTCAATTCCTATCATTTGAAAACAATAGTCGCATTAACTTTGAAATACTTCCATCCTTCTACCTTTTTCATACACATTCTGTCTGGCTAGAATCATTAGCACAGACTTAACAATAACGGTTCATGTATAAACATAACATTCTCATATTGAATAGTTCAATCATAAAACAGTTTATCTCATAGAAACACCGAAGTGTTCAAATTCTGGCACAAGGCCTCACACGTTCTACCACCTTGTACAAATATCGCACATTTGCACATAGAAAAAACTTCTCAAGTTCAACATCTGAGAAGTTTAAGAAACTAGCATTCATGTAAAATATGAATGAAGTTAGGAAACTTGCCTTACGCACAGCTACAGCTTAAAGTTTACGATGAACTGCTCATTCCAATTCCTATACAACACATAAGGAAATAACACATACACTAATTAGTCATATACTTGACTTTCGCATTGGTTTAAACTTAACTTTACTTCTTAGGGTTCATGTTCTTGCAATCTAAGTTTACGCGACTAACTTTCTTTATCGCTTTACGGCTTCATGACATACGGAGATGTCTTACTCATACTATCATCATCTTTGATGATTTATATTCTTATCTTCTTCTTACAACTCTTCTAGGAGTTAGCACACATCGTGTCTCAGTTAGTAATCCATATGGTACTCTGAGTGGTTTCCCAAAAACAACCAATAAACAAGTTCCCGTCTAATCTACATTATCTTTCACAGTGAGTTAGATTGGTTGCCAGTTTCGTATATACCTCCGCTCTCTGAAAGAATTATTTAGCCCAGCTCCTATATGTCAACCATCAAAAATTACGATTGTACCACAACCTAAACTTATCTTAACTTATTCGAACCACTAAACTATAATGTTCGTTAAGTCAATTTCTTATTCCTTATGGCTTTCTGGCAAATAAATGTCATACCTCAGGATTCATTCTTTATCGTCTAAGTCCTATAGTCATTTGTATACTCAGAACGATTATTCAATGTCAATATTATGCGTTCATAGCGTTAAACATTTTATATTAACTTATTCATATCTTAAAACATCTGGTTCATTCGACTTGGAACATCATCCAAGTTATAATTACTAAGTCGGCTTTTTAGTGTTATATGTCATCGTCTTTAATTCAGTTTCTTCACCGTTCACAAGTTTAATCATTATTATTCATTACCTTACTGTCAAAACATACACGGCGTGTAGGTTCTTCCTTTTTAATATTCGCGTACACTCAACCCTCACGTCGGCTAAAGTGTTTAACGCTTACATTCATTCTAACATTCTCTATCCGACTCACCCTCAGACTTTCATTAATCTTATTACCGTTCGTTACGGATTTCTTGATAATTCATATCTTACTTACTACTTTCATCAACGTCTAAGTCATACAACCACCGTATACTTAGAACATTCGTTCGACGCGAATACGATTCATGAGAATCGTTTACATATTCAACATTTACATCATTCGTCACTTAATCATTCATTCAAACTTTACCCAAGGTTTTAATCGCTTTCATTCGTTATCCCTTATATTAACCCCACATTCATTATTATTTCTTAATGTTGAAGCCATACGGTGCATTGTATGCCAAGATCGATCATTCATCGCAACTGCATTGCGTTTACATTTTTTTGTCTTTTAATCTTTTTCAATCTTTCCGTTCAACCTTTACTAAAGGTTTAAATCACTTGTTTAAATCTTACATTACGTGAACTACATGTTCATTATCTTTCCTTATACTTCCCCCAGGAGTTGAGCAATTAAAAGCTCATCACTAGGCCTTGCCTTGCATCGATGTTGCGGCACTGAGTTCTTTCTTTCTTCTTGCGTTGCGGCGCCACTTACCAGTAGTGGACCTCCCAAGGCTTAAATGGCGCTAAGGCACCAGGCATCAAACTTTGAAAAAAATTTCTAAGTTTTGAACTAGTTTGAGACGCTTACTTCATAATCTCATAACCTCTTCGTTATAACTCGGAATGAGGTTGTTCCAAAGCCATTCTCTTCCTTATCTTACGTACTTCAACTTCCCTTAAACAGAAATTTATTTTGAATCCGTTAACATGCCATTCAATTGGCTTAAATTCCATCCTTCGTTCGTTTTACGTTATTACCGTCCTTCGTTCGTTCATCCGTAATTTGGTCATCCGAACTCGGAACTCATTCTTTTTTGAGACCACGACTCACGTTTTCTATATTCTCTTACATTATTATGAAACCCTACACATTCAGGTTCATTTACATACTTTTTACTTCTCGTTTACCTTTTACGAAATTTTTGCTATAACTTCAATATAGCTAAGTTTAATCCGTTCTTCATGAAAGTTTCTACCATTCCTAACCAAGCAATAAGAAACTAACTTATATACGATGGTTTTAAACTTGTCCATCAACAACAAGTTATACTATAATGGTTTTAAATTGGTCCATCAACATCGTTCTTTGTTTTTTTCTCGTTCTTCGTTCGTTCTTCATTTTTAATCCATACTTTGATTATGATTTCACTTTTTCTTGGAATTTGGTGTTATAAAACACCATTCCTTACTTGTTTCATCGAATCGTTCACATGATTCATTCGGATCGTTCAACTTCATTACAAATCTTATACTTCCCTAAAAAATTATAAATTAACTTTTAATTCTTATTTCTTCGTTTTCTCATGATTTCAACCATATGAAATCATTCTTAACATCTTCTACTTCTATTCTCATTAAGCTATGTTTTTAACATATAAAACTTAAAAAGAATTAACTTAAAGGTTAGGTTTTTAAATACCTTCTTCATTATTCTTCTTCCTCTAGACAAAGTCGGCGATTTACAAGCTTTTCTATTTCTCAATCTTCTCCGATCCGAGCATCCATGCTCTTTCTCTTCCTTCTTCTTCTTCTCCAAGCTCTCAAGCTTTCTCTCTCTCTCAAAGTGTTGGTTGATTTCAAAGAAATCAACTAACACTTCTCTTTTATAGATTTTCAAAGCTAGGGGAAAAATAGTCTTTTCGCCCCTAAAGTTACTATTCACACCTACTTATTAAACCTCCTTACTATTTACGAAGCTTCTCTTGGAAGCTTCATGCTTCCGTCTTGTGGAATTCGTCCGACAATTTGAAAAACTGCGATTCTCAGAATCCAAATATTTTTGGATACTTCGTCTTTCCTCTACAGTTTAACTTTTACGCATTCTTCGGAACTCCAAAAAATTGAAAAATACTTTTTGATGTTATGCGTTTTCCTTCACGCTTTTCCCTAACGTAGTTAAACAGATGAAAAGTACATAACCATACTTTTCGTTGTTTTTATTTTGTCCGATTTCTGCATGTTTTTTGAGAAAAACTTTTATCGTCTTACTTAACTTTTCACGATATTTTATCATCAAATCTTTCGGCGGAATGTCTTTTCGACATACTGAACTTTCAGAAAGACCTAGGTTATTCAAACCCTAACCCTTAGGGTTTGGTCGGGTAAATAGTGCCTATTTCGTCTTTTTCTTCGAAAATTTTTTTATTCCTGAAAAAATTTCATTTTCATCTTGAAAATTCTTACTCGTTCAGCCTAGCTCGTAGCCAGAATCCTCCCGTCTTATAATCATCCTAGGTTCTAGAAGGATTAATAAACACATAGCATAGAATATTATTAATAAAAATTCATTTGTATTAATAACTAATTCTTTAAACTTAAATTCTGGACAATTCGATTTTCCGGGTTGTCACACAAAATATATAACACATATATACATTCATATTTGAACATGACATATCTTATAATAAGAATTTTATTTACAAAACTCTTATTTTAATAATTTCTAAAATTTTGGGTTATCACATTTGTGATGCCCCCAAAATAGGTCCACTCCATCCAACCCATTCTGAGTCGTCAATTACATGGCACAGAAATAACTACAACTTTATTATTACATTACAACATACAAACTGTGAGTTTAAATACAGATATTGCCATCTACACAATATCCACATACAAATAAATCTCCATCATAATTATTGATACATTATTTTATAAAAATGGTGAGGACTACTAAACAACTCTCTCTAGAACCATCATTACATCCCCCGACTCGTACTCGCTACATTTTCGTCTCCTGAGAAGAAAAATAGAACAACAAGAAAAAGGGTGAGCTCAACTAGCCCAGTAAAGAATATTATGACTAAGATAATGTACAACAAATTATCCTTAGTCTTCAACAGGGAAAAATCTGATAGAATACAATAGACAACAAGTTTTAGATCAACAACTGCAGCGAAAACAATAATTCATTAGAGGAGTTAAGTAGAGAATGAAATCTACTAACATCTATGAATTTAAAAGTCCATCATCAATATTTTATCCCTGTAACATCAATCAATATATATCTCAAATCAAATCAAATATTCATCTTTGCACTACAGGCCAAAGATATTCATCTATTGTTCATGTTCATCTAAACACCTGTTCATCTTTGCACTACGGGCCAAAGATATTCATCTAGAAATCATTCATCTTTGTACTACAGGCCAAAGATATTCAGTAACACCATCATTTAGTACTGAGGATGATGAAAAATATTTTAAAGGAAACGAATCTAGTGAAAAAAAATAACAAGTATTAAGGATTCGTACTTTAAACAATCTGAGTTCAAAAATATTTCATAAATAATCATACTGAAGTAAAATTCAAGAATGATCAAAACATGGATACAATCAAAGCTAGTATCCAGAATAGATATTTTGGACAAAAAGAAGAAATTTTATTTTTCGGTGAATAATGTCGTATTCGTGAATAGTGTCGTATACGTGAATTGTAACTCCGACACCAAAAGATAGAAATTTCACAAAAAATATCATCATGTTTCGTGAATAGTACTCGTAAATAGTAACTCGTGAATAGTAACTCATGAATAGTAACTCATGAATAGTAAGTCATAAATAGTAACCCCGACATGAAAAAATTCCAAATTTTATAAAAAAATTCCAACCAATATTTCAGCATAATGATATTGAAGAAATAATATCATTTGAGAAGAAAATAACATCCCTTACCTCGAAAGACAGTACTTCTAGTTAAAACACCGGATATAGGCTATGATTTGAACTTGCACCGTATAGCAATACTCAAAGTATACTCAAAATACTCACAAGAATACGCTCGATAATATAGAGAGAGAGAAAACTTCAATTTCTGGTGTGATTTTCAATTCTAACCTAAGCACCCTAATTATAGGAAATTGCTTAGAACACCAAAGCAGAAAATTTAATATAATAATAATATATTTAATAAATTCTCTACGCCCATCTAGACAATCTGATCTCAGCCATCAACACATGCTAAATGAGGGAACCAAATGAAAAAAACGTTTTTGTAAATAAAAATATTTTAAACTTCCAAAAATCAATTATTTCGAAGCTTCGGAACTTCAATAATTCATAATAAATAGCCCTTTTGCCAGAAAATTCGAATCTCGCGAGTTTTTATAGGAAATTCCATTATCTACAACTTTTCAGAAGGAAGTTTTTCCAAATTCCAAACAGAAATTGATCGAAATCCACAAACGAGCGATTTTACAAGCTATAATCAAATTTTCAGTCAAGAAATAGGTCTACCGACACACAAAATCTGTTTTTAATATTTATTGTAACAAAAATACTCTTTCTCCTCATAAACTCATATATCCCACATTCATTGTAAAAATATCACCATTATTATATTATTAAAAATATAATAATATATTTAAATGAATTATTTTATCAAAAAAAGATAAAATATTAATTTTCAACAATTGTCACATTAAAAATTTTCTCCATCTATATCCACATAAAATCAGTATTGTTCTTATCATATAAATCAATAATTAATTATTCACAAATAATATTACAGATCACAATACCGACAACCAGGCCGTTCCCAGGATAGAAGGGGCTTTCCAATAAAGATTTCTCCTTACTGGCGCGCAATTAGGTGACCAAACCTCTCCTTAGACAGAACTTTCTAGAAATTGCCAATAATGTTATCTAATAATATTATTCAGATAATATGAATTATTGCTTCGATAATGAAAAATACCGTGTAGTGACAATTATTGAAACAACAGTAATATATAATATCAATGCAGCAATTATTGAATCAATAACATAAAATACTGAACAGTAATTACTGTAACAATTATTGAGTAATGTCTTCTTACGTAAGAATCAATAATTGGTGCAATACCGTGTGCTACTGTGGAACAACGCGTATTACTGTGTTTTAACCACAGGGTATTCCAACAGTATTAACGGTAACAACTACGCCGTTTTTTTATAAACAACTTATACTTGTCATTTTCTCCATCCAATCGCTTTCCGTTATGGGGCCCACAAAAGACTGCGCCGTCGTACGAATATTCCCCGACAGCAAGAATATTCCACGACCAAACGAATATTTCCCGACAATAATGAATATTTTATAACCACCTGTTTATTTAAAATATTTGTGCATTTTACCCATAACTAACCACATTAATCAAATTCACCCTTACTATTTCAAAAAATAAATAAAGGAAATTCCTTTTTATTTAAAATTTTTTGGGGTCTTACAACCTCCCCTCCTTATGAAATTTCGTCCTCGAAATTGACGTACGTAACTGGTGTTTCTAAAAGGTAAAGATACCTCACTTTCATTTCTGTTTCCAACTCCAAGGTCATTTCCTTTATTGCATGATTCCTCCACAAAACTTTAACTTGTGGTATGACCTTCATGCGTAGGACATGCTCCTTCCCATCCAACATCTTGACAGGTACCTCCTCGTACGTTAAGTCTTCGGCTATTTCGTCCGGTTCTAACTCAATAACATGGTTCGAGTCGTCCGCATCGGTACATAAAAAAAATGTTATAAACAAGCGACATACTTGGCGGTAAAACGAGTCTATAGGCCACAGTTCCTATTCGATCGAGAATTTTAAATGGATTAATAAATCGAAGGTTTGAGCTTTGCTCACATCGCCAATTCTCACTTTTGGAATAACAACTTCTTGTACCTGCTTCTTCATATTCACCAGCTCCGATGTGTAGCTTGAACAGCTTTAACTTTATCGATTAAAGTTGATTATACTCGTATATCATCACGTGGGTACCTTGAGTTTTTATCTCCATCTCTATTATTTATAAATTATACGAAATTAGTCTTTGATAATATCGTACTCGTACTTGTATACGATCTTCTACTGAACATGTCAGCTACCACGTTCGCTTTTCCAGGATGGCATGGTCAGAACATGTGCTGAAATAAGTCTCCTCTTGAGTTCTTCGAAGCTCTTCCCACATTCCTTGCTCCATTCGAATTTTGTATATCTACGAGTCAGCTGCGTTAATGGAATAGCGATTCGAGAATATCCTTCAACGAATCTCCGATAATAATCAACTAAGCCTAGAAAGTTACGTATTTCGATTACCGACTTAGGTTGTTCTCAACTGTGACTCATATCCCAACCTTGGATAGCACGTTACAATGACACCTATCAGTTTATTATCGCACGAATATTGTGTCCCCTACGAAGAGTCTGGCTTCGGTGCATTCCACAAAGGAAGTCACCAGATAAAGGCTCGGGTACCAAATTCTATAGTTGAATTTTTAACTCATGAAGTTCAATAGGAGCCATGAGATTTTAGAAATGGGTTTTGTACCGGGTTCAAAGTCGATACAAAATTCAATATCACACTTTGGGAGTAAGCCAAGAAATTCTTCAGGAAATACATCAGGAAATTTACTAACAACAGAAATATCATTCAAATCTGACGTATTTTTGTTCAAGTCCATATCATGACTAAGAAAGCTTGACATTCGTTTTTCAATAAATAAGTGGCTTTATAATTTAATATGAAAGAGTTTGACTTCAATGGTTTGGTTGCTTGAATTCAAATAACAGGTTGCTTAAGAATATGAAAACTAACAACCTTACGAAAGCAATCAATTTTGGTATGATGAGTAGTTAACCAATCAATCCCCAAAATCACATCAAAAGCAAGTATCTTTAAAGAGATAAGATCAACAGGTACTGTGATGGTGCAAACTTGAATCAAGCAAGATTTCTAAACAACGGATGTGATGAAAGTTTCTCTTAACGGAGTCTCCATAGATAGGTCAAAGTCTAATTTCTCCGTAGTCAAGTTCAAATGTTGAGCGCAAGCAAGAGAGATAAAAGAATGGGTAGAATCGGTATCTAGTAAGGTATAAACTTCGCAAGAATTATAATTAACTAACTCGTGCTAACTTTGTTCGGGTTCCTCGCATTTTAACCGGTCACGACAAACGCTCTTCCAGGAACCGTTGACTTTGACTTTTCTGGGACAACCTTTTGAATCACCGTCCCCGCTGTAATTGGTTTTCCTACCGTACAATCTCGAGCGATATGTTCTTCCTTTCCATAATTATAGCATACCTTGAACTGTTGTGGGCAATTTGGGCTGATATGTCCCTCTTTCCCGCATTTGTAACATAGGACCGGTGGTCTTTCTCCTCCCTTGGAACCAGTTGCTGCTGGTGCTGATGTCTTCACATGGTCGTTGTTGAATCTCCTCTTTTTAAAATCTCCTCCTGACTCGCTTCTTCTATTTTCATGGCCGTGATTACCACCAGAGTGGTTACCACCTTTGCCCGTATTCTTCTTTCTTCACAGGTTATCGTTGTTCTGATGACTGCTGTCACCAGTATGATCCTGGTTATGGTCCCTCAGTTGAACGTACTCGTTATCTCGCTCTAACAATTGAGCCCTGTTGACAACATCTGAATAGAGAGAAAATTTATGAGAAATGAGATACTGGCGTATGTCAGGTTTCAAACCTCTCAAAAACATCTGCGTCATACGTTCCTCATTCTCCACCAAATGAGGTGCAAACCTGGATAACTCTGCGAACTTTTCCTTGTACTGGGATACCATCATGTTGTTCTGTTCTAGTCTAATAAACTCTACCTCCTTCATATTGCGAATAATTTCAGAAAAGTATTTTTCATTGAAAAGTTTCTGAAACGTTTCCCAAGACATGCTGAGTGCAGCTCGATGGGTACGCTTCACAGATTCCCACCAGTAATCTGTCTCACCATGAAACATAAAGGTGGCGAATGGAACCTTCTGCTCCTCCGTGCATCCCAAGACATCGAATATCTTGGTAATTTGTTTGACCCACATTTCCGCCATGATCGGATCCGGCTTTCCCCAGAATTCTGGTGGACCCAACTCTTTGAACTGCTTGGTTGTGACATGCCGCGCGTTGCTATCATTTCCACCCGTATTCTGTACACGAGTCTCCCTCGTCTGGTTTTGCATGAACTGCAAAAAGCTCCTAAACATCCCGTCATTCATCATCTGTTCAATGGTGTTGTTCACAGGAGGTACATTGTCAGCCTGTTGCACGTTCTCCTCATTGGTAAGTACAAGCATCTCCACGGTCTAATTTACTCCACTGTTAATATTCTCAGTCGACATTCTCAAATACTGCCATAAAACAAGGGTTAATTAAACAAATTAACAAATCACATAATACCCCTATATTATGACTGACCAACAAATAAGCTTAGGTAGGACACACTAGCGAAGGATTTACTCGTCTCTCCCCTCCTAGTTCTATTCTCCGATCTCCGCCAGAGATCATATCCCTAAGCTCTGATACCAACTGTGACGCCCCCAAAATAGGTCCACTCCATCCAACCCATTCTGAGTCGTCAATTACATGGCACAGAAATAACTACAACTTTATTATTACATTACAACATACAAACTGTGAGTTTAAATACAAATATTGCCATCTAGACAATATCCACATACAAATAAATCCCCATCATAATTATTGATACATTATTTTACAAAAATGGTGAGGACTACTAAACAACTCTCTCTAGAACCATCATTACAACCCTCGACTCGTACTCGCTACATTCTCGTCTCCTGAGAAGAAAAATAGAACAACAAGAAAAAGGGTGAGCTCAACTAGCCCAGTAAAGAATATTATGACTAAGATAATGTACAACAAATTATCCTTAGTCTTCAACAGGGAAAAATCTGATAGAATACAATAGACAACAAGTTTTAGATCAACAACTGCAGCGGAAACAATAATTCATTAGAGGAGTTAAGTAGAGAATGAAATCTACTAACATCTATGAATTTAAAAGGCCATCATCAATATTTTATCCCTGTAACATCAATCAATATATGTAAGACCCCAGTTTTTATAAATAAAGATGAATTTTTATAATTATTATTTTTGAATATTATGGAAGAAATTTGATATAATGTTATAGTTGTGGGTAATATTTATAAATTTTACAAAGTACGCAAGTTGTTATAAAATATTCGTTTGGTCGGGGAATATTCTTTTTGTCGGGGAATATTCGTACGACGGCAAAATTATTGGTGGACCCCACAACAGAATTATTGTCGGATTGAGAAAACGACAAAAATATTTTATTAAAAATAACGGCGGAAGTTTTACCGTTGATACTGTTGAACTACTGGGTAGTAAAAGTACAGTAATACGCGTTGTTACATAGTAGCACACGGTATTGATTATTGATATTTATGTGAGAAGTCGCTCAGTTTGATTCAATTATTGTCGATTAATAATATGAATTATTATAGCGATAATGATGTTTTGTTTTATTCGTATTATTAACGTAATAAAACGGAAACATCTTTTTATATAAAACAGAATACTTTATTAAAGTTATTTTATAAATAGAATATATTATATTTTATTATGCATAGTGTTGCATAGTGTTGCATAGTGTTTGCATAGTAAAAATCTTTTTATATAAATAGAATATATTATATTTTATTTAAAAGATTTTTCTTTAAATATGGACCGTCAGATTAAAGTAAATTAATCTGGACCGTTCAAGGATTAGTTACTATGCATTCCATTTTCCTATAAATAGAAGCTCATTCCTTCATTATTTTCTTACGAATTCACTGAACTCTAGAGAGAGAAACTATAGAGAGATAGAAGAAAAGCTTTCTGCTACTTAACTTTTCTTTTCCCATATCCAGTTTCTGTTACGGTAAGGGGTGTTATTCTTTCTTATTCATGAAGAGAACTGTTGTTATTCCATTTCTTATTATTCTGTTGGAATAACCTGTATACGCGGTCTACCCTATACTTGGTGACATTCTTCTATCATTCTGTTGGAACATCCTGTCTGTGTGTTTTACACCGGACCTGGTTCCGTCTTTATTATTATTCCGTTGGAACATCCTGTCTGTGTGTTTTACACCGGACCTGGTTCCGTCTTTATTATTATTCCGTTGGAACATCTTGTCTGTGTGTTTTACACCGGACCTGGTTCCGTCTTTATTATTCTGTTGGAACATCCTGTTGGTGTGAATTTCACCTGACCTGGTTCCATTATTATTATTCTGTTGGAATAACCTGTCTGTGCGGTCTATCGCATGCATGGTGATTTCTTTTGTTATTCCATTCTTTATTATACTCAGTTGGATAAAACTTTGATTTCTATACTCCATAAAATTAGTGGAATATCCTTGACATTTGCGCTTCATCCAGTATCCTTTCATGGAAATATTCTTCTGATCATTCTTGAATTTTACACCACAAAATAGTATCGTGTTGACAATTTGGACGTTAATAATTCCTGGATAAAATAATTCTTGAACTTGTTTTATTGAATTCTTATATCATTGTCATCATCCTCTTATTTATATTTTTGAAAGTCATCTGTGGCCTGTAGAGCATGGATGGACTTGGTATGATTATGACCAGGGATTTTTCGGTGTAATCATGACCGTAATGTTACAAATGATGTGGTAAAAGTCTCATTTGTCATAGTGCATTGATGGACAGTTGTTGGCATGATCATGACCATTGATGAATACACAAATATCCTTGGCCCGTAGTGCATGGAATTTGTGGTCGTGACCCTAATGAGTATCCTTGGCCGTAGTGCAGGGATGATGTGGATTATTTATTAAGCTGAGTCTCAGCAATAAAAGTGATTAAAAACTTTTTAAATCATAAAAGATAGTAGATTCTATTCTCTACTTGACTCTTTTAATGGATTGCTTGATCCGCTGCTGTTAAACTTGATGTTGTTATATTTGATCAGTTTAATACTGTTGAAGGCTAACGATAATTTATTCTGCATTATCTTAGTCATAATATTTCTTACTGGGCTAGTTGAGCTCACCCTTTCTTTCACTGTTCTCTTCAGGAAATGAGAACATAGCAGGGATGAGTCGGGGAACGGAGTAATGGTCCAGAGGATAGCATTAGTAGTCCTCACTATTCTGTGAAATAGTGTGACAATAATTGTATTGAGGACTCCTTTTGAGTTTGTATGATCTCTAGTAGACAATTATTGTATTCAAACTCACAGTTGTATTTTGTCGTATTATACACGACAGTGGTATTAGTAAGTTGTATTTGAATTCTGTACCATGTATCTGGCGACCCAAGATGGGTGATGTATACCTAATTTTGGGGGCGTCACAATATATATCTCAAATCAAATCAAATATTCATCTTTGCACTACAGGCCAAAGATATTCATCAGTTGGTCATGTTCATCTAAACACCTGTTCATCTTTGCACTACAGGCCAAAGATATTCATCAAGAAATCATTCATCTTCGCACTACAGGCCAAAGATATTCAGTAACACCATCATTTAGGACTGAGGATGATGAAAAATATTTTAAAGGAAACGAATCCAGTGAAACAAAATAACAAGTATTAAGGATTCGTACTTTAAACAATATGAGTTCAAAAATACTTCATAAATAATCATACTGAAGTAAAATTCAAGAATGATAAAAACATGGATACAATCAAAGCTAGTATCCAGAATAGATATTTTGGACAAAAAGAAGAAATTTTATTTTTCGGTGAATAATGTCGTATTCGTGAATAGTGCCGTATACGTGAATAGTGCCGTATACGTGAATAGTAACTCTGACACCAAAAGATAGAAATTTCACAAAAAATATCATCATGCTTCATGAATAGTACTCGTGAATAGTAACTCGTGAATAGTAACTCATGAATAGTAACTCGTGAATAGTAACTCATGAATAGTAACTCATGAATAGTAACCCCGACATGAAAAAATTTCAAATTTAATAAAAAATTCCAACCAATATTTCAGCATAATGACATTGAAGAAATAATATCATTTGAGAAGAAAATAACATCCCTTACCTCGAAAGACAGTACTTCTAGTTGAAACACCGGATATAGGTTGTGATTTGAACTTGCACCGTATAGCAATACTCAAAGTATACTCAAAATACTCACAAGAATACGCTCGATAAAATAGAGAGAGAAAACTTCAGTTTCTGGTGTGATTTTCAATTCTAACCTAAGCACCCTATTTATAGGAAATTGCTTAGAACACCAAAGCAGAAATTTTAATATAATATTAATATATTTAATAAATTCTCTACGCCCATCTAGACAATCTGATCTCAGCCATCAACACATGCTAAATGAGTGAACCAAATGAAAAAAACATTTTTGTAAATAAAAATATTTTAAACTTCCAAAAATCAATTATTTCAAAGCTTCGGAACTTCAATAATTCATAATAAATATCCCTTTTGCAAGAAAATTCGAATCTTGCGAGTTTTTATAAGAAATTCCATTATCTACAACTTTGCAGAAGGAAGTTTTTCTAAATTCCAAACAGAAATTGATCGAAATCCACAAACGGGCGATTTTACAGGCTATAATCAAATTTTCAGTTAAGAAATAGGTCTACCGACACACAAAATCTGTTTTTAATATTTATTGCAACAAAAATATTCTTTCTCCTCATATATCCCACATTCATTGTAAAAATATCACCATTATTATATTATTAAAAATATAATAATATATTTAAATGAATTATTTTATCAAAAAAAGATAAAATATTAATTTTCAACAATTGTCACATTAAAAATTTTCTCTATCTATATCCACAAAAAATCAGTATTGTTCTTAACATATAAATCAATAATTAATTATTCACAAATAATATTACAGAATCACAATACTGACAATCAGGCCGTTCTCAGGATAGAGGGGGCTTTTCAATAAAGATTTCTCCTTACTGGCGCGCAATTAGGTGACCAAACCTCTCCTTAGACAGAACTTTCTAGACATTACCAATAATGTTATCTAATAATATTATTCAGATAATATGAATTATTGTTTCGATAATGAAAAATACTGTGTAGTGACAATTATTGAAACAACAGTAATATAAAATATCAATGCAGCAATTATTGAATCAACAACATAAAATACTGAACAGTAATTACTGTAACAATTATTGAGTAGTGCCTTCTTACGTAAGAATCAATAATTGGTGCAATACCGTGTGCTACTGTGCAACAACGCGTATTACTGTGTTTTAACCACCGGGTATTCCAACAGTATTAACGGTAACAACTACGCCGTTTTTTATAAACTACTTATAACTTGTCGTTTTCTTCATCCAATCGCTTTCCGTTATGGGGCCTACAAAAGACTGTGCCGTCGTACGAATATTCCCCGACAGCAAGAATATTCTACGACCAAACGAATATTCCCCGACAACAATGAATATTTTATAACCACCTTCTTATTTAAAATATTTGCGCATTTTACCCATAACTAACCACATTAATCAAATTCACCCTTACTACTTCAAAAAATAAATAAAGGAAATTCCTTTTTATTTAAAAATTTTTGGGGTTTTACAACATTAATAATATTAGATTAAAGTATTAATAAATTATTAAAACATTATTTAATGCCTAAAAACATTATATTAAAATATTATTAATATAATTAATAATATTATATTAAATTATTAATAATATTAGAATGTGATTAAAATATTATTAAAGGGTTAATAATATTTAAGTTGATTAAAATATTATTAAATTATTAATAATATTAAAAGGTGATTAAAATATTATTAAATGATTAATATTATTAAGTGAATTAAATATTATTAAAGGGTTAATAATATTTGTAAGTGATAAAGATACTATTAAATGATATTGAGAAGTAAATAAAATATTATTAAGTAATTAATAATATTAGACAATGATTAACACTTTATTAATTGATTAAATATTATGAAGTGATTAATAATATTAAGTGACTAAAATATTATTAAAGAATTAATAATATTAGACAAGAGTTTAAAATGATGATTAAATGATAGTAATATTATATAGGGATGATAATATTACTAGTGAGTTAAAGAATTATTCAATGTTTGATTATGTGGCTAAATGTTAGCTAATTTATTATTCAAGTAATAGTATTGTGAGATAAAGTATGTTATGCTAATTGAAAGATCAATCTTATAAATGATAGGTCTTTCATATGGGATTAAATTAGATTGTGTAGCATTAAGCGACGATCAATGCAAGTTTTCCTAACTCAAGCTCGAGTTATTATGTTTCAAGCATATTACTGGATTAATTATTAACAATTATTCCACATCTATGATTATTGATTCGCACTTGGTGCATGTTGCATATGTTCATCAGGTATGAAAGGTTGATCACCTTGATTACTATAAGGTTCAATTAAATTTTTTTCATGGTCATTGTTGATCACTCAACATTATTGATTCAGTTATTTATTTATTAATATTTGATTCATGTTCTTTCAGAATCATTATGTATTGTTGCAATTCGAAATCTTATTCTTTCATTCAATCATGATATATCTTTATTGCATTTAAACTTGCTGAGCAAAGTAGTTGCACACTCTTGCTATATTATGATAACAAATTTTAGATTAAGACGAATGTTCAAGGAAAGAAAGTGATAAAAGCAAATGACAAGATTAGAGTGTTAGGCATGTTAACTATTTAGTTATCTGATGTAAGTTATTTATGTAAACCTTTTGTGAATCTAAAGGTATGTATGTAAGTTAAGGTTAGAAACCTTAGGAAATAATGAAGAATTACTTGAAAATGAACAATGTATGTATGAATATTCTGCAATAGTTATACAATAGATATGTAGTGAATGTATCATGACGCACTAGGTCTGAGGTTCCATGAACCTTGATTTGGGGCGCTACATGACTTTTGCATAATGTTGGCTTTTTGATCAATGTTCGTCATTTTCTAAGTTAAATCCTTGTTGCTTTTTACACTCTTCTAAGAAATCTTCTCGTTGCAAAATGTCTGTTTGTGCATTTAATGCTCAGATATACTAGGATTCTTCATGCTGACATTTTAAACCTAGGAGACATTTTCTTTTTCCTTGCATGTCACACCAGTCTGCTTTCTCACCTAACACCCTTGGTATGTCACTATCCACCAACTAGCTGGTAGACACATAATCTGATCTTCAATTTTCATCAAGGATATTTGGGGAGTGCATTGGCACCTTCAATTTGCAACGCTCCAATGTCAGTGATCAGTTTGTCAAATTTGACTGTTCTACGATCGAGTTCTCTTCTACGATCTCTTGTTGAACTAGAAGTTTCACTTATTTAATTTGAAAAAACTAAAGTAACTTTACGAATCGGAGTGAACTTTGTGATAGCTCCAGGTAGTCCAACAATCCTCTTGATGTATTACGATCTTGAGCTTTTTCTGAGATCTTGTACTTAAAGTGACAGAGTAACCTTACGATAGTACAA